>BMAT01009209.1:38821-74468 GCA_019649035.1 Elysia marginata
CTATTGTGAGTCTCAAGATTTCTCAAGACAGTCAAACACAACCTACATCATAGATGGAAATGCCCTACTCCACTGTCTGTCAAGTGGCCCAGATACATTTGGAGACTTGGCTAAGCAAGCATTCCGCAGTTTACCTTCGGCTACATCAGTCCATTTTGTAACAGACACATACAAACCAGATTCAATAAAAAGCTGTGTACGTCTGAGAAGGGGGGCATCTACTGCAAAAAGTTATGTTTTACATGGACCATCAACAAAAGTACCAAAGAATTTCAAGGATACTGATCCTGACGATGACCTCCCTAAATACATGTTGTATTTACACAGATGATGAACTGTAGCCTACATTGACTTTTGCCCCATGGTGAATAATCATTAAATTACCCGGTACATTTTGGAAAAAAATCTTAAGTCAACTCCAAAAGCCTGGTATTTTAGTGTTCAAAATATGTTTGATTCTTAGTAATTACTCTTGACTGCATTTGCAAGGATAGTACCACATACCGGTACTGTAAAAATAATGCAATATTTCAAGGGGGATAATCCATTTTCTTTTGATTGTGTGTGTGTTTAATTAGTTTTAAACCTAAATTTTAATTTGCATTTACCATTTATAAAGTTATGTCATAAAGATACTTGACATCATCCCATGAAACCGAAACAAAATTTCTAACTAAGCTTTTAAATAACATTCAAAATTTGAAAGTTGGCAAGGGTGATAACTCAGTACATTTCCTTAGGTTTTTAATTTTTATGTTTTCAAAAATTTCTCCTACTCATAACAAAACAGTAATGAAAACACTAATCACATTTATCTGAAAAATAACAAAGCTATAGGACTTTAAAATGACCACCCCTGAAGAATTAAAAATTTGAGAAAAGCCTAGTTAAAGATGCTGAAAATACAATGAAATATAACAATTTAAAATGACAAAAAAATTCACAAAAATTTTATTAATCATGTTAAAAACATTTTGTAAACAGTTTTCAGTTGTACAAAAAAAGCATTGTCAAAAATATGTTTATCTCATTTTTTGATAAAATTGACAAAATGACCAATCAGGGGCCATAACTCTGTGAAAATGACACATGATTGCTATTTGGGAGCGGACAATGATGATGAATCATAATATCCAAGTGAGAAATTCCCCCCAGGAGGGAGGGTTTCACCTATTGGCCCACCGACTAATTGTAGAATGCTTTTAAACAATTAAAAAAAAACCGCGTCTGAATCCTATGCCTTTCGACATCATACAAGTTAGACCAGTTTAGTAGGCCTAGATATCTAGTTATGGTAAGTTTTGCCTATGAATTCGCTGACTGTGGGCTGCAAAAATTAATTTTTGTGTTAGCCGCACGACACGCACCATGAATAGCTTCTTACTTCGAAAAGCTCTCGTGCAGAACGAGAATGTACGATAACTGGCCGCCATATTTGTATGTCTTCGCTACCAACGACGCCACGGGATCGCCATCGGGATGAGCAATGACGGAGCTCAGTTATCAAGCTATTCGGACAGCAAACCAAGCCAGGGAGGCGGTAAGAAATCGAATCTGGAGAATTTAAGGACTAAATATGAAACTGCAGACCCATGCTACACCTACTGCCCTCTTCTTTTTAAAAAAGTAATGTTTTCCATAGTAAAAATAAGAACTAAAATTGTCCAAGCTAGACCGGCATCAGACCAGGGCAAAGACATGATTATGATAAGTCCAATTAGATCTATAGGATTAGGTCTAGATTTAACTACATATAGATTTGTATTGTAAATCTAGATTAAGCAATGAATTAGAAGCTAGATATAAAATGGCTTAAACCTGGGATTGGCCCGTTGGTGTTAAAAATGGGTTATCATCCCCTTCATTTCGTCAGTCCTTTCAGCTGGCCAGTGCCAGGATTATCCCTATAAATCTATAATAAGGATTGATAAACTTATAATTAGTTTTGATAAAGTACTTTACAGCTTCGTGCTTCTCCCTGTAAAGGCAATTCTATTCTAACTTTCAAGAGCGAAGCTGAATGCCAGTATCAGTGCACTATGAGCTGACTCCCGTGTACCTCAGTGATTTTTGCTTAATCTGATCTTAATTAAATGGCTACTTCAAATTGACTGGGCACCATAATGGTTTATTTTGTTTCCCTTCTACACCCAGACCTAGATTCAAGAAGTTCGTGGTTCCCAGTTGCAGTAACATTTTGATAATCTGTGTTGAGCCCTTTCTCATACTTTCACTTCTATGCATTGTAGTTAAAATGTTAGAACTGTCTGTTTCCGATTTTCGCCTTTGAAGATCTAAAGCTTTTAGCTTATAACAAGCTGATACCCATTCTCCAAACAGGAAAATTTTTACTATATATCAAGCTAAGGATGTTGTAGAATGTGATGTGAGATGAAGAGAGAAGAGAGCGACAGGATATAAGTTATAACTATCTTTTCAAACATATATCGAGGACCTCCAGTGTATGATTAAGGCAAAATGATTTTCTGCCTGAGATTTTGGCGGTCTGCATTGTGCTGGTGTGGTATAGCATCTTGCAATTCACCATAAGAGTCTGTCCTCAGCTTACCCTGATAGCGTTGTAAGTACTGAAGACGACCACATTTAATTTTATCGTGTAAACGCATCCACAATGAACTGTTGAAACAAATTTCTGGTCAACAATATATAGTTGTCTGGCCTAATAGAGAAATGGAAGCCATAGTATTGAAGTTCAGAAATCTTGTGTGCTTGAAAGTTTTAACTGAAGGCTCCAGCCATCTGTGCCAAATGGAAATAGTATAGGATACTGAAGATGGTATTAAGCTTTGTGTAATTCACTGATGCCTCTACACTCATTGCTTCTCGTGTGCTAAACAATATCTCTATGTCTTGCAGGGTCATTTGGCATCAGAACGGCAATGTAATTTGAGGTTGGTGCATTGTATCTTCTTTTTCATTCTTCAAAGGGCCTAGCATTCTCACTGATTTTTATGACATATGAATCATAACAGTTGCTGGTAAATTCATATGCACACCTCAACTCACTAATGTATCGATTGTGTTGATGTAGCATATCCTGCACATCTGCAAGAGTACTTTACTCTAGTCCTTGAATTTATAGGCTTTTTCTTCGTTGTGCCACTTTTCCACTGTCCATAAAGTACTTGAAGTAGGCTTGCATGAACGAATGCTACAAATTTTTAGTGCATAGGTTTTGGAAATATAAGTTTTAGATAGAGGAGTCTGCCTACAGTAGGATTTGTGGCACATGCTTTTTTCTGACATAGCTAACCCATCCCAAGTCCCGATTTGAAATAAGGCTGAAGTGGGATGTGATGAAGGAGAGATTTGCCAACCACCTAGCCTGGATTGACCTTTGGTATTAGCTGTTGAATATGAAAGTTTATCTTCAGAAGATGAGAATAATAGGTACAGACTAGGCAATTTTGACATCAACTCAGATCTTTGACTGAGGCTGGTCACTCAGTATACCATCTGGAATGAATCTGCAAAAGGTAAAGAATGAGAAGACGACCTAGTCTTCTTTGGTACTAGCATCTTCTCTTATCTNNCCCCCCCCCCCTTGCAAATTAGGCATAAACTAGGTATTAACCTAGTTCATATCTATACAACAGTGACTGTGAGGCCTCAGAGCTAGACCAAGAATGATCTCTTTGAGCTTTCTGACCCCTGAGATGTTCCATCTTTTTAAGTTTACCATTAAATGAGCTCCCCTTTAGGTAAAGATAATTACAGTCAAATACGATTTCCTCTAACTCTGATCCCTCAAAATCACGCTTTTGACAGACTACTTTGATTTCCCCAGCCAATTTCCTCTTTAATCCCTCATAATTTCTACTTTTTCATTGAACTAGTTTGAGCAACTAACACCGGCTCCTCAAACCCTTTTCATTCAAATTGCCACAAACATGTTGGCATTGACAGCAAAAGAAATAAGCTACAACCACCCATTTTGTTCGTCTTGGCAGTCCTTGTGCCTAAACTAAAAAAATGCCACTTTCCACCTGCCCACCTTCACAGACACACTCTAAGTCTTGCTTCAACCAGATGGACTTACCACAAGCAAAACTTAATACAGCTATGTTCTGCCCCACCCACCGCTAACCCCAATTGTTTACATTCTGTGTAAATATTGTAGTCCTAAGCCACACAATGACTGATATAGATAAGCCAGCGAGACAGACAGTACTGTCCATCAATCATTCAACACTAACATTGATGATGCTAAGCCTGTCCTGCACCTTCCCCCTTGGTCCTCACTAAATGAGCAGACAGTCTGGCCCTTTGTGGGAAAGTGATTGGAGGCCTATAAAATTTGAAAAAAAATTGCAACATTCACTTCATTTCAATCAAAGCCCCAGGCCTAATTGAATGTTAAACCTATTGCTGATACATGCACAATATGAAATGGAAATGTACAGTCAAAGAAAAGTTTCTCACAAGTTTGACTTATGGTGTAAAATAAGAGAAAATTGAGAAGACAGACTGCCAAAAATGAGAAGCTGGAGAAAGCCTTGTTTGTAGAGTATGTAAAGACTAACATAATTATTTGATTAGTGGCCTTGAAAAAGGAAGTTCA
The DNA here is from genome assembly GCA_019649035.1 of Elysia marginata. Taxonomy (NCBI): domain Eukaryota; kingdom Metazoa; phylum Mollusca; class Gastropoda; family Plakobranchidae; genus Elysia; species Elysia marginata. The sequence goes on from BMAT01009209.1 coordinate 43,404, forward strand.
AAGATGCTTTCCTCAAGCACAGTAAATTCCTCAAGGAATTCAAGGAAAACGTGCTGGACTGTACAATCATTATAAAGTGAAAAAAAATCCCCTTTTAGTGCCATGGTTCTGTTGCAATCAAGATCCGGCTAAATTCAATGCTTTTACGGCTTCTCCTCACTATATACTAGATTAAACTAGAATATGCAATATTTGTTATGTCTATGCATGTAAACCATTTGTGCAAACATAAAAATATATTTGTATGGATAGTAAATTTTACATATTGTTCAATATATTTTACCTTTTGATATCTTTACAGGATGAAGTACGAACAGACTCCAGGAAGAAAAATCTTCTGATACTTGTCTTGAATTATCTAAATGAAGAAGGGTACTATGGCTTTCAATATTTTTCTTTTCTTCATCTTAAATCATTTAGTTTTTAGACCATGTAAAAATTAAATGAAAGTAACTTGTTGCTTGTGTGAAAAACTCTTATGTTTAGTCCTTCTTTACAATAACATGTATTTTATAGCAACAATAAATTAGGAGGAAGAGCATTTGCATTGAACAAATTATACTTCTTTTCCTGAAAATGGATCCACTAGATTATTTCATGATGTTTGTGTCAATGGTTTAATCCTGGTTAGTAGCAAAACCCATTGATTTAAAAGCAGTGTAGCAAGGACAGGAAAAGTCAATTTTTATCATCTATCTAACCAAGTTTTTTAAAGAGGGAAGGTTGCTCTCTGTGGACATTGGATGCAGAGAATATTGTGTGGATTTGTAATTTGTTGAAGGTTTTTGTGATGAACGCTTTTTAAAGCAAAGAATCAAAGTTCAGCCTCTCTAGTTTCATTTAATTTATCTGCTATTTTGATTTTCAGTTACCTTGACTCAGCGGCAAATCTTGCTCGTGAGACAAATATAGATATCCGGCGATATGAAGTCTGTGATAATATTGACCTGGAGACTATTCTCATGGAATATGAGTCATATTACTTTGTCAAGTTTGCCAAATACCCAAAGATTACCAAAAAACTTTCAACTCAAAGTGGTGAGTGTCGTAGTTTCTGTTCAAGCTGAAAAAGGATTATCTTAGTAGGAAAACCCTCACAAAGTCCTTTTATGGTTGTTTTAAAATCAAAGCATCATACTTGTGCTCATATTATTCCTTGATGATTTATTCCTGTATCTATTTGTTTATAAAGTTAAGTTGTAAAGATTGATCAGTAGTCACCTCAGCCACTAGATTGGTAGTGAAAATGTTTATAGTATTATGAAAGTGTGGTTAGGTAACATCTTAACTAATTCTCTAAACCCTATCTTGGCCTTACAAATGTCTTTCAGTCTATTAGTACAAGATGCTCGACAATGAGTCAGAGCATTGAGACTGAAAACAAGCAAGGGCACACCACTTATGTGTACAAATGTTGCAATTTAGGCCATTTCTTAAAAGGATAGAGGTTAAAAATGTTAAGAACAACAAGGAAGGAAGAGGTTCCAACAGACTTCTATCAATTGCCATAATCATTCCCAAAATCTGTGATACACAGAGTTTGCCAGTCATTTAGAATTAAATTTTAAATTGTTTGAATAATGATAAATGATGGCAGTGGGCAAATGAAAAGAGCTGCAAAAGTTTGAATAAAAAGCTCCTTTCTATTAGTTTATCCATGTAAATATCATATACAGCAACTTAATTAATGTTGAAAAGAAAAACCTGTTCTTCTCCTTTAAAAAGCTATTAATAAAATGCTAAAACTGCTAACTTTAAAAAAAAAACAAATAAGACAAGTCTTGGTGATAAGTGTCAGAGTTTCAATTATATTGCAGCTACCTTTATCTTCTTTATCATCTCTTTTTCTCTCTGTCTCTACTCCTCCTCTCCCTTCCATCTTTCATCCTTCTTGACTATTATCTGTGCTTCCTCCTTTTCCCCTCTCTCTATCTCTAATGTTTGTCTCTTCTCTCAACCCAACTCTTTGCTTCTCCATTATTTTTCCTCTGGTTATTTTGCCTTTCATGATATTATGTAAGAATCTCATAACATAAATCTAGTTGCATAATATATAGAAAACGAACATTTCAAAAGCCCATAAAAGATATTATGAATATGTTGATATCCTGTGTATGTCTTGTGGATTTCACTGCTCCTTTACTCTCCTCTGCTTCTGCTTATTTTTTTTTCTTCTACATTGGCTAAAGTCCTTAATTTTGATTGTTCTGCTTTTCTGTCTGATGAATGTCCCTCTTTCTATCTCTCTAACTTCGTCTCTATCTTTATATGATATATCCCCCTGCCCTGTTACTTGATTGATTTTATATTTTAGTGTAGTTCAAAAGAGTTATTAACTTTGATGAAGTTTAAACTAAAATGAATAATGACTTACTTTTGTCAATCACAGTAGGCCTACAATCATTCAATAGTAAAACCATTGTCACATACATATTCCTTTGTCATGTAGTTTTTGTCAAATCCTTTTTTTTTGCTATGAAATAAATAGCAAGGTTATTAAAAAAATTGATGTGTTTTGACTTAATAAAAACTGTTGTAACTTTTATCTTTTTTATGCAGGAATGACAGGTAGATTTTATCTGGGTGTTTTGGCTTTTCTGCATCTGCAGCTCTTTGTTTCTCTTAGCTCTGCTTGCTTTTTTGGTCTGATCACTTCTTTATTGTTCAACATTGCTATTTACTGATTTTTATGTTTGTGTATTATATTATAAGTAGTATGAAAACATTTGAAATACTTTGTGCAAATTTTTACCTTTTCTATTTTTCAAACAAAAACAACAAGAGGGAATACTCCAATGTTTTTTCCACTATTTTCAATCTCAGAAACATAATTGGAAAAGAAAGATGAACATTTTAACTTAATTATATAAAAAGAAAAAAGTTGATGTAAAACGGTGTTTATAGCAGTCACTTAATCATGTGTATGTCATGGACACATTTTGTCAAATTTTTTTTTTTTATTTTCAGTACGAAATGGTATGTTGCTTTCATAAAAATTGTGTGGTTTGGTTTGATGATGAGTGCTTGTACTCTGGCATTGTATCAAAGATTGATCACTTCATTAAAATCACCCCAGAACAAGGCTCTATGAAGGAAAGTTATAAAAACTTTTTATGATTCAAAATATAGCAAAATAAAAAAAGAACTTTATAAGATTTCTAAGAGGCGTTTTTTCAAATATGGATTTCTGAATTCTGACTCATTTGCCGTGGTAGCTGGACAAGTACTTGAAGGGGCCAGGATTTCCATGCTGACAATCAAATTTCTTTTCTTCAGCTTGCTGTTACTAAATCATGTGCCATACTAAGATTTTTGCAACCAGATCTCTTACTTTACATTTCTCTTGCTCTATTGCTGCAGTGCCCTCAAACTTGGACTTCATCAGTCACTCAAAATAAGCTCTAAATGCTAACACTTCACCTTATGATGATGATGGAAAAATTGGCAAAGCTATTTATAATAATTTTAAAATAATAAAACATTACTACGGATTACTCAACTTGCCCAATTCTTAGAAAAGTATTGATTTGTTATGACTGACAGGAGTTTTGGGACAGAGGTGCCTGCAACTTAAAAATCAATAATTCTCTAACTTTAGGAAAAAAATGGAAAAATGCTACCTCAGAAATTTCTTTAAAAATCTCAAGAAAAGAAAATTAGGTGATTGGGCTTCAGATGATTAATGCTTCATCGGTGTTTTAACTGCATATGCAAATTGCATATTCTAAATCTTTATCTATAACATTATTTTATTGATATGAAGTAGATGAGAATGATAAAAATGCATTTTGAGTTATATGTTTTATCAATTATGATTTTTAATAAAAAGAATTCATATGTTTGCAATTTGACATTAACGTTATTTTGCTTTCTAAATTAAAATAAACATAAGATAAATATACTTTTCTCTGTAAAACAAATGGCTATCAGTATTTCTGGAAGTGCAGACTGGTTTCCCATTCTTCATATCACAACGCATGCCGAGTTTGCAGTGTTTCTAGCATCATGTACATTACTGTTGTACATTTTAGACTAAACATTTCAATAGCATATGTGGCTTGTTTAAGGCTTTGTGTGCCTCAGTGCTCAGCAATGGCTTGAGGGGATCTGAGTTGCACAGATTTAGCAGAAATGAAAGAAAAAAAATAACTTAAATAATTTATAGTGCAAAGCATTAACTTAGAGCAAGACATACTTTGAAGAAAAAAAAGAATGTTGGTCAAAGTGAAAATGAAAATATTTCTTTCCTATGTAACATAAAGTTTGTGACTGTGGCTATGTGGTTCTAGTGGAGTGTTTTTGATAAGATTTCACATGAGATCTTTATGATGGATGCTTTGTTTGTTCTATGACTTTTTCAGTAGCAACACCCATGTTTGTTTTTGGGCTTTCAATAGTGTTTGTTCTTGAAATACTCTGCTTGCTTTAATATTTAACTCACACCTTTTGATAAAGATTTGATGAAATTATTAACAAAATCTTAAATTCAAGTTGTTTAAACTACAAGCAAAATGTCAGTTATATAATTATGTAGTTTATTGGTTTTTTAAGTACACACAATTGCTTTATTATTTTTTTGCTAATTGTTTTTAAATAAATATACCCACTTTAAATGATGATAAAAAGAATATAACTGATTAATCAATTCATGTTTTGAATTTTGTATATTTATACTGATGCTAGAAAGGAAATAGGGAAAGTTTCAATATACTTCAAGCTTAACACCTAACTGTTTTTTTTTCTTCTAAAATGTTCTCAGCTGGTGCTGCAGAAAAGAGATCACAAGCCAAGCTGAATCGAGCTGGCAGGTGGGTTTCTTTTATCTAACACATAAGTCTCTAGTAAAATTTACACACATGATAACAGGATAAAAAATACAAACAAAGAATAGCATTTTAAATTTAAAATACATAGATTGCAATGTATTCAGCTCAAATCAGTGCCCCTTCATCTGTTTTGTATCTTAACAATTTTACAGGATGCAAGTTTGTTGAAACATTAGTTTTGAGAAATATACTTCAATGACCTATCTCATTTCACTGAAGATCTGTTTACTGATAGCTGATTAGAGTAAATTAATAAGTAGGTTTTCCTTCCAAAGGTTTATTGGACTTCCTACTGGTACAGATAGACCTGAACGGTCTGCACGGTAATTACAATTTGGGCTTGCCTGCGTACCGTGTTATGAAAATATCATTTTAGCAGACTTTTGGTGAAAGCAAGGAACAAAATAAATAAAAAAAAAAAAACGAACAAGCCATGCTTTTGCAACATAGCTTTTGTGTGGATTGAATGGAGTTTTCAAACCTCATGTTGCACCATAGAAATATTGGTTTTGAATGATGCTTTAAACATTATGCTTTTTGCCGTGACTTATTTGCCCTACAAAGTACATCTATACATAACCATCAATTTATACTTTCACTTTGTTTAGAAGTAACTGTATAAATTATAAATATTATTAATATTATTTATAGGTATTCATACATTTACTCGATGTTTGTCTTTAATGACAGAGTGGAAAAGTGACACCAATCAAAGCATTGCATCAATTATATTCTGCACAATTCTTTCTTCTTTAATCTTATTTAGTAAAAATATTTCAAGCCATTAAAAAAATGAAACAAATGAGAAATATTTCTTTGAATGCTTTAACAAAAAAACCTAAAGTTTTATTTAATGTGAAAATTGTATGGCAAATGTTCATTTAAATTTAACTGAAGATTATTTTATGGAAAAAGACATCAGCGTGATCATAAAATTATTGACTTTTTGTATTGACAAATTTTGATTGGATAAGCTTTGTTTTTTATTGTCTTTTCTGACTTTTCACTTTTACATTTGAAAAGCTTTTTTTACACATCATGTTTCCAAGGTTAATGGATTTGTATTTTTGCAAGCACAATTCTTATTGGTTAATTTTAACATTTTTGACGATGGCAAGACAATGATTTTAATCTGACTGGCAGTTTTCTTTTCATATACAGAGTTTGTGCTGTGATAAGATACAACTTTCTTTTTTGATCTAATTGTTTCCCTCTCCTTCTTTTAAACCTTCAAGCTGGTGTATTAATATCAAAACACAAAAAGTGCCAAAGAAAATGTTATTCTTGTTTCGTAACTGGAAAAGGATATAATGTGTCAAATTTCAGTGGGTTCTACAGGTATTTGTCTTGCCATTGCATGTTTGTTTTTGTTGTTTGCCCTTTTTTGTCTGTTGCTGCTCCCACAATGCTTTTTTTCTCTGGCCCTCTCCCCACCTCCCTTTTCTTCCCAACTTGCAGTGTAAAATCCAATACTCCGTCCCTTCCCAGAATCCCACAGACCCGCCCCCCTACACCTCCTCAACAGGGCCCTCCTTCAGGTAATCGGCCTGCATCTGGAACCACAAACAGAAATAGGCGAAGCATTACCTCCTCAACACGGAAAGGAGGGCATGCCTCTGTCAATGGAAATGCCCAGGTAGCTTTTTTATCTATTGATTCATATTTTCACACTTGTTGTCAATTTTTCAGTTGCTCCAGTTTCCTTTTTTTTAGAAGGAGTGGAAAAATAGTTATTGGTTTGCAAAAATTTAAAGTAAGATGGATCTTTTTGATACATTCTTCTTTCTCTTCTTCCTCTCTCTCTTTCTCTCTCTCTCTCTCTCTCTCTCTCTCTGTTTTACCTTTAAATATTACAGTGGAATCTTAACCCCTCTGGGCCAGACTAAAAGGTTATTTTATCCAAAGTTTATATTAAGCAGTAACATTGTAAAGAAAAAAAAAAGAAAAGGACCTGAATTCTAGTTTATCTTAACCCAAAGGTTATTCAACTTAAACAGACTCCACTGTAATGCTTTATTCTTAATTATCGTTTTCATTTTGTTCATAAGTAAAGAGAGTTTTTTATACAGTGTCTTATCCACTAAAATGCTCTTAGTGCTTCACATGGGCTGGCTGACAGGTCTGAAGTCACACTGCCGTGAACATTCAAAATGCAGTCTCTTTCATAAGGTTTTCACTGCAGATACTGCACTTTGATTGTCTCAGGTAGCACAGAGGAGAGAAAATAAAGCGCACATCTGACATACTGACAAGATCTTTCACAGTCTCTAGTCGAATACTCCCAGACCTCCCAATCCGAAAGCTGAGCGTCTACTGCTAGACCACTACCCCATACATCATCCTGATCTTACCTGATCTGACAAATGCCTTTTTCAGAGGGCACTTTTCATGGTTTTATTTTGCTACATTTCTCTTTTACAAGATCTTTCCACCATTGAAGGTTTTTTTTTTAGATTACCGTCTCTCCCTTTCTTTCATGTTGTAAGTAGTTAAAAAAAGTCCATCACTCGCTTTCACCTGCTTCATTGAAAATAACCTTACTCACAACATTCAAATTTGTTCTGATGCAGTTTCTACAAGGTCAGTTTCATAAATCATTTCTTTTGGTTATAAAAAAAACCTGAAATGGCAGCACCATCAAATTTAGACCACAGTAATTTTATTGTGTTAGCTACATAAAAAAGTCTTAACTGCTGCCTAATCATTTCTGCAACTGATAAAGTCTGTTGTCAAATGTGGCTCTACAGGTAACTTTATCCAGCTCTTGTAAAGAGACCTTTGTTGCTAAAAAATCTCTCTGTCTGATTCAAACGGTTTTCGAAACAATAATTGAGCAGCCAGGATCCTTTTAATGCTTCAAAACCATTATTCTTATCCTTAGAACATCTGAACAAGTGCTGCATATAATGAACTCATTTCTAAATAGGATGCTAGTAGTGTAACAAAACTACCAATTAGTTTCACAGAGTGCTTACTGTTTTAATATTCTGTGACAATAAGTGTGATTTTGGAATAATCCTTAAATCTCTGTTTCTTACTTCTATCTATCCTCTATACATCTGTCTAGCCTTTTGTTATTAGCCTCATCACCTTCATCAATCTCTCTTTGTCTCTGATTCACATTGAACCTGTACATAACTGCAGTTTACCAAATCCTCTTTCTTCTCTAGACAAAGGAAATTTGTGCTGCAAACGGAGCTGTGGATGCTCTTTCATTACAAGGTATGACAGTCACAGGCAATGCTAATGGCTCAGCAGACCCTCCAGTACCTCCAACACCCAAGCATAAACAGAGAGTAAGGTTTTTTTTTTTTCTAAAAACTAGTATTAGTATAGTATATTTGTTTCTTTGATACTTCATATTTAATCCCAAGCTATTGCCAGAAGTGACCATTGTTTTAAATAATGCACTGTCCATGATAGCATAAGATGTAAAACCTCTCTATTTTGTGTTTGTTTGGGTTCTACGTGTGGGTATTCTATTAGGCTCTAAGGTTTTCAGTATAAAGTTTAAAGATTCTTTTGTATCATGTCTAGTTTTGCCACCACTCAATAGTTTTCTGTACAATAACAGTGTTGCAAAATACAGTTGAAATTGAAAGCATTCATAACAAAAGACATGGCAAGATGGTTTTAGGTTAATGGCATAAGTAAGAGCGTGATCTTAACAGAAGAGTATTTATAACTTTACAGAAAATAGTAATATGCAGTTGGGTCACCAGGCATTGATGCCTTGGTAGGATGGAAACCATTAATGTTGTAACAGCTTTTTAAAGTTTTTTTTTTATGTTCTTTTCTGCAGTTTGGTCAAATTATTGATGTTCGCTCAATGATTCAAGATGTGACCAAGATGAGTGCTGAAGAGGGTGTGGATCCAAGTGGTGGGGTAAGCATTATTTCTTTTGCTAGTTTGAAGTTTTAAATTCTCTTATCCCTGTAAAAAAAAATCAGAAATCTAGCACTTTTCAAAACCTTGCATGTTTAAAATTTGAACAGTACGTTGAGCTCAATTAAATAGAAGGAGCCATGATGTTTTTGACAAAGCCTTTTTGGCCAATCTTGTGCAAAATTTGATGTCAAGGGCTCATTTATCAATAACTTATAGCTTTTATTACATCCTAGATATAAGCCAGTCTTTTTTTATCCAATCTTTATTAATGCATTGGTTTTCTTGTTTGTGTTTTTATGTTGTCCTGTGTCTAGGATCGAATTTTGAAACCTTTGGGTGGTTACATGGGCTATAACAGTGAATGGCGAGAATTGGCGCAAGTTATCAGCAGGGTGAGATTTTTTCTCTATTTTGTTTTGACTGATAGAATTTTTTTTTCATGAACTGTTTTTTTGTGTAGAAGCATTATAAAATTTTAACAAAAACAAACACATAGCTCAAACACAAGTAATCAAGACTTTGAAAAACAAGAAGGTTTGGAACAAGTGAAATTTGCTTTCTGTTTGAGACAGTGATGTCCTTCAATCGGTAGACTTTATATGCTTGATTCTATAGTAGTTTTGTGTGTTAAAAAATTATAACATGAGACAGAGAACTTTATGTTCATCAACCGCAAATGTTTATGATGCTGAGCAATTTTAAAATTAATAAAAAAAAGTAATGATATAGGCAATACAGGTGCAAATACTGTGAATAGAAGCAAACAGCTTTTTGATGAAGTTAAAGCATTGTTTAAGATTATGAAATAATGAAATTGTTAATGTGGAAATGCTTTAAAACTCAGTATACAGGACACCACCTAATGTGGCAGTTAAATAGTATTAAAAAATACATGTGCATCACTTTATATGATGGATTAAATTTTTTCCCCTTTAAATAGTTCCATAAAAACGTGTCCTTGACCCCCATGCACTAAGAGTTTATGAACTTTATGTGCTATAGTTTATGAAGCAGATAAATTTAATAAAATCTTATGCACAGATTGCTTTGGCTTGATCATTGTCTTGCAAAATTGATACATTTGTGTTTTTTTTCCTCTAAGCAATTTAACATTCTGCTAATATTTTTGAAATGTGGAAATTTTTTTTCTTGAAAGATATCACGTTCCTCTGTTTTTTGTTAAATGATATGTCTTGCCACCAGTCAAAATTGGAAAGAATTAAGACACTGGTAGCACAAAAAGCTTATTTCCTCTGCTTTCAAATACAACAAAAACAACTTACAAGACATGAAATTTCAACATGAATCATATGTTATAACTGTTCATAAATGGTTTTAGCGTCAATATCTAAAATTTAAAAAAAAATTGACTTTTGAACATTCAATGAACTTTGAAAGCCTATCTCAAAAATAAACTTTGCGACTGATTGGTTTAAAACATAGAGAAACAAAGAACTAAACCTACCTTTAAAAGGCGGTATCTCAAATCAGTGTTTCTTATGTAAAATAATTCAGGCAGACTCTGGAGGCAAAACATCTTTCAAATTTAAGAAGCTATACTATATCTTAATTATCATAATATTATGAATCTTTCTTTATCCATATAGTTTTGAATATAAAATAAGATTCAAGTAAGAGATCATCAATGTGTGCTGAGGAATGAATTATATTAATTTCTTTAATTTTTTTTTTTTTACAAATTTCTATTTTTATCTTTTAAGGACATATATTCAGAAAATCCAAATGTGAGATGGGAAGATATTATAGGCTTAGATGATTCAAAGCGTTTAGTAAAAGAGGCTGTTGTTTATCCTATCAAGGTATGTATTAATTCTTTTTAATTAAGTTGATTATTTTTTGTGATATATATCTAGTATGTTAATGTCAAACTAGAGTGACAATTTCAATCGGTTGCGTTGAAAGTGTGCAAAAGTTGAGAATTTTGTATGCAGTAGGGCAGGGAATTTAAAAGAGTTTGAAAATTAAGAATACCATTATTTGTTATTTTCCTTTTTGAAAGATTTTTTTACCTTACTACCATTTTTAGGTCAACCTGTCAGGATATATGAACTGAAACTTAAATCATAGAAAAGATACATCTATGTTCCTGTTTTTTAGTACCCACAGCTTTTTCAAGGAATTCTCTCTCCATGGAAAGGATTGCTGTTGTATGGACCTCCAGGTATGCATCTGTTCTAAATAGATAACCTGATCAAGATAGCTACATTTTGTCCAGGGCCTCACTTGTAAATTGCAAACACTGACCTAATTGAATGGTAAAATGAAATAGAGATTTATAGTTCTACCAGATCATCTAGCTTTTTGATCATATAGTTTTGTCTTCATTTAATTTTGTTTTTGAATTAAAGGATCTCAAATATCAATTTCATTTAACATATGCCTATGTGTATCACAAACATACAACTGAAATAAATGTTTTTCTTTTATGTTAAAAATCAATTGACTTTTGTCAGTTGTTTCAGTGTGTAATCTTATGTAAAAAAAAAAATTGAGAAATATTATGCCAAGTACATCAGGTGAGGGCATTGACTCAAAAAACGCCAATTTGGTGTTTATAGGTAGAATCATTCATCATGGTAGGAACGTGCACCCAAATCTGTTCATGTTAAGGCTGAATTTTAGAGTAATTAATTTTTTTTATTATTTCGTTTTTTTTTGCTATATGCATTTATTAAAATAAGTGAGTGAGAAGATGGCTTATACTGGAACTCAATGCTGACTGCGCTAACTAGCCCAACTTCGCTAGGCTTTGCATTGATTGAGAAAGCCTAACTTTGCCTCTAGGCCAAGATCTTCAGTAGAACTAATCTGGGCTAGCCCTGCTGTATTTATCTTTGGGAAGGTTAGGGGACATATAAACTCATTTAAGATTTAAGGCTAGCCTCAGCTGTCGGTTATGTAAACTACTGCAATCCTGGAATACATTAGAATCTAGATCTGAGTAATTATACCGTCTGTGATGATAAACTGGTTGGCGTTGCAACAGAAACTTGTGATTTCGAGACAAAAGAGAAGGTGAAAACTGAAAGAGAGATACAGAGAGAGAGAGAGGAAAGGGAGGGGGAGGGGGAGAATTGGACTAGGTTAAAGAGGAGGATAAACATTTTTGTTGGCAGATTAAAAAAAAAGGAAAGAGAGGGCGCTGGGAGGAAACTCAAAGACAGAATTCTACATAAAGAAGGTAAGCCTGCGGGCAGAAGAAGACAAGTTCAACAAACCTAAAATGGAAATAAACATTGGAAATTATTCATGGTTACTGCACTGTCAATAATTTTAACAATCGGGAATGAGATTAGAGGGAAAACAAGAGTTATCGTTCCTGGTTGAAAGGTCGTGTCCAACACAAGACCTAAAAAACAATGCTTTCTTACCGTTATCAACGACAGAATACTACTATTTTTCAATTCACTTGTGCTTATAATTTAAAGAGTAATTACCTTCATCCATTCCAAGTAAAAATTGCAGAGATTTTTCATGAAATGTTTACATATTTTGCAAACAAACACTCAATTTATCTAAGCTACGTTGTCTTTTTGAACGTTATACATGCGGCGATCTGCAGCTTCTTTCTTTATCTTTGTTATTATTTTTTTCCTATTGTACATTAATGTATGTAAAATTGATCTAATTATGAAATAAGATAATAAACGACACCTATTGTTAGACAGGTCTTTCCGACTTTACTGACACGTTGCTGATAAACATGATGAATAAAATTAATGGGTCTTTGTCTTTAATGGATAAGGAAAAAAATCGCTATATACGTTATGGATAACTTTGAAAAAATTCATTTCGGTAAGATTAAAACAATTTGTTAATTTTAAGGCCCACGGGCAAAATGTTTATCAAAACATAACTCGGGGCCTATAGATCTAGAAAATGAAAGGTTTGTAACAGTAAACTTGAAGGTTTTTTCTGTCCTTCAAACGTACTATAGATTTTTCACTTAAAACGCCAAAAGATAGCCATTGTTTTTTTGTGGCTACTGCAAAGCCAACTTACACGATCGAGATAGCTCTAAATGAAACCAGTGGGGTTCATTCTCATAAGTAAAGAAGACCAACATACAACGGTTTGTTTGAATAGCTGCAATCAGTACTTTATGACATTCCCTTTTCTCTTCCTTTCCACACCAAATGGCTCATGTAGGCATTAGACTTTTAGTTTTACCAAGACAAAATATGTATACAACCTTAAAAGTACGTTAAACAGAGCCACTATGCCACAAACATAGTTAATATATAGAGAATTTAGGCTTTCAAAACAGTGAACAAACAAAAGATATTGCTTTGGCTGATGAAGTTTTCGACATACAAAAGTAAGCTGGTTTATTGTTTTCGATTTCAATAGTCAATAATGATAAATTATCAAGGCAAAACTTAGCAATTTGAAGGAAACAAAACAATGAAAACTAGAAGAAAAAATGCGCTTAGGCCTTGGCTGCCTTTCAACCAAGAACGGCTACTTTAATTCTCTCTTGAAATCACATTCCCGATAGCCAGCTTGAAGCATCCTCACATTGACATCAAAACGTTTTTAGAGAGCGTTATAACTATAAATATGCAATTTTGAATAAAATCAGTTAGCTTTTTTAAATTTTATTTCTTAGGTACAGGAAAAACTCTGCTTGCAAAAGCTGTGGCGACAGAATGTAATACAACTTTTTTCAACATATCAGCTTCAAGTATTGTTAGCAAATGGAGAGGAGATTCTGAAAAACTTGTTAGGGTAAGCAATGTCATAAAAATATCAGTCTTTTTCTATTTTACATCTTGGATTAGCTTGACTGCAGAGTTTTCTTGCTTTGGGTAAAGTCAATAACATTTCGATTAAAATGTGCTGCCTAAAATTGTTATATGCCTTCAAAGAGTGATATACAATTTTTAGTAATTTTTTGTTTGTGCTGGTCAATTATAAAGTTATTTTCAAACAATAAGTTGCAAGCTTGATCTGATTAATTTCTTTATCAGTAGACTGTTCAGCTAATACTTCTGAAAAATAGTTGATGAAGTGCATTTCTTAAAAAAACCCCACAAAATTGTATTTTAATTCAACTATTCATTTAATTCAGGTTGCTACGTAAAAAGTGTTCAATTAACAGTATCCTTATGCTCTGTGAATTTCTACAGGTACTTTTTGAGCTTGCCAGGTTCCATGCCCCTTCTACTATATTTCTAGACGAGCTTGAATCTCTAATGAGTCAGCGCGGGTCTCAGGGAGGTGGCAGGTATGTTTCATTCATTCATGTCTGTGTGTTCATTTTTCTTCTCATTTTTAAAATTCTATAAGTATCATTTTTCATGGTTACACTGGCATTTGTACACAAAAATGTGTGTTACAGTGTGTTTGATCTTCATTTTTCAATAAATGTTTTGTGGGAGCATTTTCCACTTTAGGAAATTGATTTTTACAAATACATGTCTTTAGAACATGATTTCTCTCTTTACATTTCTTTACATTGCTGACATAGTATTACTATCTCTCAGCATTCACATCCTTGAAAAAATCTCTTTGCTAATGTGAAGCAAATTAGTTTTTAAAATAATATTTCCTATCATGGAGGTGAAATTTCACAAAAACTTTCTTTGTGCAAACTGAAAGTTAAGATTTATTTTTTTTGTCATAGTCAAATATATAATGAATCAGACTGAGAGCTGAAATAGAACCAGACACTTTGTAATGTGAAAATCTGAAAATGTATTGCTTCCATTCCATGAGAATTAAGTTCATATGTTCTCCAATCTTTCAAAATTTTACTCTTAATGCCATGATGTAGATAGTGAAATATTCAAAAGCTGAATTTAAATACCGAAAATGAATTTAGGTAAACTAATAATTATAGCTCAAGGTCAAGTTATTGAACATCAAGTATTATCGGTTTCGGGATTTATAAAATTAGCAGAGTTTAATCTGTCAGTTAATCTGAAATATCAACAATATAGAAGTAAGGATGCATGTTTTGGTAGTAAATACTCTCCCATACTTTAAATTTCAATTTTATCCAAAGCCTTGTGGTATTTTAGGTTAGACCAGAAAGAGAAGAATTGTGCACCATGTTCATGAAACAAAAAGTTCACATGGAGGATTAGTTAAAGTATTTTATCAGAATTTTTAATAATACTGTGAAGAAAGGTTGGTCTTCACACATTAAAAATAGTGACTTCCTTGCTTGTTGTTATTATTTTGAGATCCCAGTGAGGCCGAAAAGTAGTTAAAAATAAAATCACACACAAAATTTGATGAAGGTTTACCTTTAAAGGTGGCAAAACAAAAGCTTCTAGATTTACAGAAGGTAAGACTAAGCCTTATTTAGTCAGGTGAAACACTTAAAATATCAACAAACCTGTGGAGGAGGAACTTAGGTCTATTTACTTTATCTTTTAAGTGAACATGAGGGAAGTCGTCGAATGAAAACAGAACTTCTTGTACAGATGGATGGCCTCTCTAAGACTGATGACCTTGTATTTTTACTAGCAGCCTCAAATCTACCCTGGTGAGATACAGTTTTGACTAGAACGGTGTTAGATTTTACTTCACTAAGATATTTAACGTTTGTTAAAAAAGATAAATAATCGTCAACTTACTCGTATAGTTTGGTGGGTGTTTTGAAAAAAAAAAGATGTTTATAATCTTCTACAGCCAAAGGCAGTGTCAACTGTGGTCATTTAGACTCATTGAGCTGTTGATAGTTTAAACGATGCATTTTTCTGGTCTTCCAAATGTTTAAAATTGTATGAAATTTTGAAAATTTTTAGCAAAGAAATTAGAAATTCTTCTGGTTTAGAATATAAAGAAAAAAAAAGAAATGTACCTTCAAAGTTGTTTTCTCAGATAACTTATTTGGACTTGAAAAGAGACATATATATTGCTTTCAAATGATTTTCCAGTACAACGCATATCACCATAATTAAGGCAGTCATTTTAAAGAAAATAAAAACAAGGCCCTAAATCATACTAACTTCAGATACGAGAAGACAAATTCTTTATCTAGCATTCACAAGCTGGTATCCCTCATGTTTTTATTTCCCTCTAATTTTTTGATGCCTTAAGGGAACTAGACCATGCCATGCTGAGGCGTCTTGAGAAGCGTATTTTAGTGGACCTCCCTACTTATGAGGCAAGGAGAGCTATGTTTCAACATCACTTACCACCCGTGGTTTCCTCCAAGGAAGGTGGCCTGGAGCTGATGTCAGAGCTGGACTATGACATTCTTGCTGTGGTGAGTCAATGAAAACACTAACAGTTATATTGGTGTGGAAACAAACAGTTGTACGACTTAGAAAAACTTAAAGTTGCTGCTATTGTGCCTTGGACAAACAAAATGCGGTATCTCTCATATGATTTACACTTCAGGTACTGCTTTTTGTTTGCCCCGGGCAGCATTGCTTAAGATTATATTTAGAGGAAAGTATAATCAATCTGATTGACATAATTTATTGTTGCTTCTATGTATATCTTGAGTATATATTGAGTTTTAAAACAGATATTATTTTCCTGTCTAAACTAGGAGCATCTATTCAAAGGATTTTATGTTTTGCAAACAATAATCCTCATATACTGCGGAGGATGATCTACACATATCTCTTGAAATCCTGTTTGTCAAACTACTCCATTTTCCCCTGCCAATTTCCTTCTTAAACCTTTGAATGCTTGGCCCAGGGGAGGTGTGCAATTCTCATTTTTAAGCTTTGTGAGCGATTTGACGACAGACTTATTTAACCAGCAAGACATAAAGAAGTGTCTTGTCAACTGCTTGTTACCTATTCATGCCTCCTCCATGATCCCCACCTCACTCACATTTTGAAACTATGCATAACGCAATTTGTGAGATGTTGACTCTTTCATCTTGTAGAGCTAAGCTATGAAGCATCACAGGGAGAGAGGTCTGTAATTTTTTTGTAATTCGAATGAACTTTGTTATTGCCCTTGAAAATTAAAAGTTTACACACCTCTTCTTCAATACATCCATTTTTCCTTTGAAAAGAAATGTCCCAACTGTATATATTGCAATCAGGCGACAAATAAAAAATGGTTAATTAGCCTTGCCAGGAAAGTTTATTTTTGGTATGATTCAAATTTGGTGTAGAAAATGCTTTCTTATTTATCTTTTTGCAGAAAACTGAGGGATATTCAGGATCTGATCTGCGATTGGTGTGTAAAGAGGCGGCAATGCGGCCTGTGAGAAAAATCTTCTATGCATTGGAACATCATACAGAAGGTACTGTGTCTTTCTGTAGCTTATGATCATTCTTGGCTTTTTTCTTCGCAATTGTGTTGGCTGCTTTACAGGCTTGCCTAAATCTTTCCATCTTCAAACTTGTGTTGAAGAGTTGAAGAAGCTTTCTTTTTAGTCTATCAACCCTCATATGTGACTTGGCTTGGACAGCGTGATTTCTTAACTCTTAGGTTCTCTTAGGACTTAGTCTAGTTCTTCATGTGTGAATTTGTTCACTTGAAAGTCTTTATGGCCATAAGATATCTCTTTTCGGGCTTTTGTGCGTAAACATTGACATGTCTCCTTCTGCCCTTACTTTTTTTCTATATTACTTACTCATTCATATTTTTAGATGAGTATATTTGGCATTGCTTAACCCATCACTGCTGTGCCTTGCTTTATCACAGTCTCCTTCCCATCCAACAACCTTAGACTTAACAAACCCGTGCTTTCAGCAACTAAAAATAAAGTCCTGATTTTTACCCTTCTTTGACCTTTACAAATTTCCTTGTACGAGATAGAACGATCTTATTTCAGACTAACTTTGTTTTTAACAAAGTAGAAATAAAACTGGAACTGATGGTTGGTCTTTTCTTAGCCTTTTCTTCTGGCATATTTTTCACTTTATCAGCAATAAAACTTTCATGGTATCAAAGGTCAGTTCAACTTTCCTCTGTCTTTTTCAATATTAAGGCTTGGTATATTTTCTTGTCACCCTTTTCTCTGGGTTTGTATGATGTCTTTTCTAAGCCCTGATACTGTTTCGTTTGGTTTTATGTTATCTATATTTGTGTTTTCTTCAGTTGCTTTGTCGACTTGATTTTATAAAGTTCTAGTTTTTCAGTCCAAAATACCAAACAATATTATGCTTTTCTTTGCATTGATATTTCCTTAGCTACTTCATCTACTTATTGGCATTTCATTGTGAGTAAATGAAAAAGGTGTTAGTTTGCCCTTTTTTCAATACATCTTGAGAAGTGGGTAACTTCTCTTCTTTTAGCCAGATTGTTTTATGAACAGAGTGATTGGTCTGTGGTAACTACCTCCTAACTTGTTCTTTACCTTTCTGGTGATTTTCAGAGCTGTCTTCTGTGGCAAAGATCAGGTTAGGGGCTGATGTTGTCAATGGGCTTCTGGAGTAGTATTTTGGAGTGTCATTAATCTGCTGGAGGTTTGAGTTTGTTAGCCAATCTTTAACTTCTCTTCTGGAATCTTCTTAAGAGTAACCCCAGCAGAGTCTACGACTGTTGAAATATTCTACGTTCAACTGGCCTTCAAGGCACGCTCTTTTCTTAGGTGGCATGGCAGCTGTTTGTTGGTAGATCTTTATACTGGAGATGAATTTTGACTGCAATAATTTCTGCTCTGTCTTTTGAGGGTGTGATAATGTTTCTCAGAGAAATGATGACTGCTCCTTAATCATGGCCGTTTTTTTCTGTCTTACTGGAAATTTTTTTTGCTCCAACTGTGAAGTGATTTTTATGTTTTGGCTGCGGCTGTAGATATGACTATTGTCAGCATGTATTGTCTGAATCAGTATTATCTCATTTGTTTGTCAGTTGTAGCATCTTTTTACTAATATTCTGACAATTCTATTGAATGTTATATGTCTATGTTTTTTCCACTAGTGGCTTTGGCTAAGTTCTTCTTTAGGCAGAGAGCCTGCTACTCTCTCTACCTGGCTTTCCACAGATGGTTTGAATGAATTTTGTGTAAACACCATGTTGAATGATGGTACATGCACTATTTTGGCATCTTGGCATTTAAGTCTTGATGTACTTTTTGCACATTTTTTTCAAAATTCTGGTTTTTGCGTATTTTTTGGTCCAAAAGGCTCGTCTAGCTTTTGGGCATTCTGGGTTTTCGTGCAAGGCCACTTAGTTCTTTTTCACCCCACATATATAGGTGCATCTTTATAGCTGCTGAATCATCTGTGAGATTTTATCCACCTAATATTTTATTTTTGTATTTCTAGAGAGGGCTGTTTGGCTTTACTATGTTTCCTGAGTTGGACAACTTTGGGTGCAGTAGCAATACTTTGTCTTGTGTGCAAACCAGGGCAGGGTCAGTCCAGATGTTTTGTGGTTGTCAGTCACCCCTCTTTTCTCGCTTTGTCGGTGCCCTAAATGTGTTACCCAATCAGCACCGTGTTGAGGTGGGGGTTGGACTTTATTGCCCCAATATTTGTTACCCTGGAAAAAGCCAAACCCGTACTTCTGAGCACTCTTTTAAAGTCTATTCTTATGTGTTAGATGACCACTTGGCCTAAGTAACCTCTGGTAGCTACCTTACTAGTCTAGCAGTGTAAAACCCTCAGATCAATCTGCCTTTTGAAGTAATGGCCCTTTATTTTTATGGTGCATTGGCATTGTTGTTGTTAATGAAATATAAATGGAGAGCTGTCACAACAAGCTGGGCAGCCCACTGAAATGTATAACTGGTTTCGACAGGAGCTTTAAGAGGGTCTACTTGATTGTTGTATAAGTGCCTAAGACAAACCCATGTGATCACATTATTTATGATCTTCTTTGGTCCAGCAAACAGGTTCCACTAAACTTTTTTCACTTTTTTATTAATTGTTTTTGGCTAAAATATTTTTTTTTGTTTCTTCTCTGCAGTAAGTATATTTTAATGAGACAGATATTATCCTGTTTTTGAACAACTGTTTTTGGTCACAATGTATATTATTTTTGTATTATATAGGACATGAGCTTCACATCCACTTGGACAAAATCAAAACAGCAGACGTTTTAGCTGCCTTGGAAAGGACAAAACCCTCTGCAACAACTCTGAAGCAGAAGTATGCACAGTGGCAGAAGGAGTACGAATCTGTGTGATCCAGCTGCTTTGTCTCTTATCCATGACTTTTTTGTTTTAGGTTTTTATTTTTTGAATTGATTGTTTACAGCCTCTCCCATTCTTGTCTGTCCTGAATCGAAGATCAAAGAGTGTTCCACTGCAGACAAAACATAGCAAAGTTTGTGGAAATGTTAGAAGTATTGAGATTATCTCCGTGAAATGCAAAAACTTTTGAGTACCACATAGTACACTACTACATATTTTAGGCTATAGTGCAGGTTTCACTGATTTATCTCGTAAAATGTACAATAATCTGCTAAGCTATTTAAAAAATTATTGCATTCCATGAATTTTTATTTTGCTCTAATCATAAGGGCAGGTGTCTAGTATAGACCTTGTATTGACGGTGATAATGTGTAACTTAATATATGAACACCACATATCAGTATTATGTTAGATATAAATACACGAGACTCCTGAATCTAAGTTGGAAAGAAAGTATACCTTTTGCTGCTTATAATTACATGGACGCATTAATCAATGCCTTAATCTGTTGTTGCTCTGTGGAGATTTGTAAACATATTTTTATTCTTTATTTTTGACAATTGACCTGTCTATAGGCATCGTTTTCAACACAGCATGTGCCAGTTCTGCCCACAACAATCAAAGTGCAGTATTTGCAGTGAAATACATGTGAGAGATACTGCACTTTGAATGTCCCTGACTGAGTACCTTTTAAATAGGTCTATAGAAAGCTGGAAATGGATGAAAAACCAAGGCTGCTGGTTTTGCATTTACAAAATAGATCAGCACTTAAATAAATTTGTATTGCTCATTGTAGGTATTATTTTTGCTAGAGAAAAACAGACGAATTTTCTGTTACTTACAACTTTAAATGGTCTGAAATGAGATTATTCCTTTTTCCTGAAATTTCTGTATGGAAGAGTAGTTAAACAAAAACAAAACTTAAAGAAATCATCATTAAAAAGTATGTTTAGGCTATTGGTAATGCTTCAATGAGTCTATGCAATGTCCAACTCTGCTATCTTATGCCCATCACCAGAATGTTTTTTTTTTTATACTTTATAAGTTTTACTGCAAACTATCTAAGTTTCTCCACTATAAGTTTTTTTGTAAAAAAAAAAGTTGTCCTATGCAGTGATACTAAGGCATCTTGTTTTGAGTTCTTTACCAATTTTATAGACGTTTATCAAGAAAGGTTTCATTTATGAGTGAGAAATGGGTGCAAAGTTAAATCAGGTCATCTCAGTATTGTCAAACTCGAGTCTGTGATGTTTTTTATTTACATACAACCTGCCTAGCTGAGCAAATGGGTAGGGTGTGACTGTGAGGGGTTATTTATTGATGTAATTATGTTAAGGCATTATTGTACATTGTTCTATTTCCAGGCATGTTCAAAGAAATAAATGCAATCTTTTTCAAATTTTATTGTTTTTTAAATTCCATTTTGCAAAGTGTGATAACTAAAAAACAAATAAGTAAGATAACAAACAAAAGACCAAGCAGTTTTGAAACAATTTTTAAAGAATTTGGTTTATTATATGTAAATAAGAAACATATTTTGAGGTGTGTCTTGTGTCTTGCGGCATCATCGGGATTGATGTTTGCTGCTGCACAAGAAGACTTCACAATCCCTCTCCATATAACTCTGTCCTGACTTTTCTGTGATATGCTCTGTAACTTCAGCCCTGTTGCTTTACTGACGTGGTCAACATAGGATAATGATGGCCTGCTTCTTCCTCTTTTTGCTTCTGTTTTTCCTTTGAAGATGGTCTTCATTAAATCGGTTTTGGTATTTCTTTCTGCATGTCCAATGTACTTAAGCCTTCTTTCTTTTACTAGTGATAGTAGTGTCCTTTCAGTCCCCATTTCTGCTAACACATTTCCATTTGTTCTTCTGTCTTTCCAGCTCACTCTTAGTAATCTTCTGAAAAACCACATTTCAGCTGCCTCTATCTTTGATTCATCTGCTTTCCTCATTGTCCACCTTTCACAACCGTAGAGCATTCTTGGCCAAACCAAAGTTTTCAGTAGTTTAAATTTGAGAGGTTTTGGGATTGATTTGTCTTTCCAGATGTTATTGAGGCTGACCATTCCTTGCTTTGCCATTGCAATTCTTGTATTAATATCTTTGGTGCATGTGCCACCTGATGTTTTGATTGAGCCAAGATATTTAAAGTCATCTACATTTTCCAGGCTTGTTCTGTGTATCTTTATATCCGGTTCTACATATCTAGACTCTTCGCTTGCTGGTATATGCCTAACCTTTGTCTTTTTGGCATTCAGTAGAAGTCCAGCTTGCTGACCTGCGTTGTTGACTCTGTGTAATATCCTTTTCATGCTGGTGAGGTTGTCTGATAAGAGTGATGTGTCGTCTGCATATCTTAGGTTTGTTTTGTCTCTGCCGCCTATGTTGATACCCATATCATCTATATCTGACTGTCTCATGATTTGTTCTGTGTACAAGTTGTAGAGGTGTGGGGACAATACACAGCCTTGACGCACTCCTTTTTCGATGTTGAATGGTTCACAATTTGCATTATTCCATCCGATTGTTGCTTTTTGATTGTGGTAAAGAGAAGCAATCATTGATATCAGGTGTTGTGGGAAACCCATTTCTGTCATGACGTCTAAAAGTTTTGAGTGGATGACACTGTCAAACGCCTTGCTGTAATCTACAAAGGTGATATATCCTTCTTCATTTCCATCTCTTATTTTTTCTATTATTTTGAGGTAACAGTTTTTTAAACAGTTTTTATTCCCTAAATCTAATGTCCTCTGTTATATGTAAAATTTCTCATAAAAGAAATAGAAAAATTGGGATACACAAATTTGAAAGTCATCTGAACAATTTAACAGTGAAATCACAAATCAGTGAAGATTATTTTGTATAGTTAACCTTTTCATGACACACCACATCCGTTCTATACAGCGCTGGTCTATTCCGCCCGTACACACCGCATCTCATTGATGATTGACCTAGATGTACTATTGGAGCCTAGTGGCATCACACTGATGTGACTTCAGAAAGTATGGCAATGGCCACTTGGGAAGTGGTTTTAAAGCCCTCAGATTATTTTGGTGGAATAAGTGCCACACAAAGGTAAAGTTAGTCTTATACTCAATGAGAGGATTAAGGAACAAGGAGTAGGATCCTCATTATTCTTGGCCAACGACATTATGAGGTGGTTTGCGATTGCTTTTTTGGATATCTTTACTTATATATTCTTACGACTAATCAATTTGTGCTGGGTTGGCACAGGAAAGAGAATAAAAATTTGCCCAGATTGAAGATTTAACCCAGGACCTTTAGAGAATTGGTTGACTGTCTTACCGATTGAGCCACTGCTTACCCTGCTGCACCAAAACGCTTATTAACTTTACTTTGTTTCCCACAAATTGGGTCAAATCTTCTAAAAATTTTATTTCTTTAAAAAAAAAAAAAGAATTTTTTAGGTGCAATGCTGTCCTTTGTTTTTTATTGAAGGAAAAAGACCAAGTAAAAAGTTTATGGGATATTGGACTAGATTAATTTAGTGTAAGCATATCTTTGGGAAAGCTATTTATGTACATGTATTAAAATTGATTTTTTTGCAAATCAAGGCCATTTTAAAAATGCCTCTTTCTTCAACTTAACTGAAGTCACACTCAAACCATGATTTAAAATTGGCTGTAAGTGAAAACAATGATTATTTATAAAGCCGCCATTCTAACTTATTCCAAAGTTCCTCATGTAATTGGTCTACTTTTCAATGTAAGGAGTGCAAGATTTGACGCATAAAAGTAGCAGTAGATTAAAGTAAGCTTTAAGTGAAAATATCCAAAACATGCTCGCTATTGGTATGGTGTGAAACCTTGGCATATGTATTAGCTTCAAACTGCCTTCAACAATTATTTTACTTTTCAATGTATTCGACCAAACGATCAATGTATTTTTGGCAGCATTGTGTCAGTGAATGCATGCCCTTCCTGGTGCAATTCTCGTCAAGATTAGCCATCTGATCGTTCACTTCGTTGATGAGGGCGTCATTTTTGTCAAATTTCTGGCCTCCAAGGTAGTGTTTGAGGGGTAGGGGAGTGAAGAGGTATTAATCAGTTTGAGCAATATGCGGACTTTGAGTTGAATGGGTAACTTGCTGTGATGTCCCTAAGATCTCCCCAAGCATAAGGATTCCATACTTTTTTCTTTCCGTCTAAAACTGTCGGAGATTAAAATTAAAGCTGTCGGTTTCAATCTTTGTCAAGATGTTTAGGAATCATCGTGCATAAACCTTTTGAAATGTAAGCTTAAAATGAACGTTAATTGTACAGAGTTTGATGAAATTTCTAGGATAGTAGCCCTACCCTCACCTTTTCATTCTTGTGAGCTCATCAGTGCTATCAATGTATTCATCACAGGTGGAGGATGAACTCTGCCAGTCTGTGGCTCATCACCTCATGTAAACAACATAGTTATACCTGTTTTGGCTCATGGCATTATCTTTACATGTTGAAATAATTTCTTTATAAATTTGTGTTGGATTTTTTTCCATTTGCGTGATAAAACTGAACTACCACACCGATCTTCATCTTTGACCAATTTCGAATGCCGTCTTGTTATTGTTACATGTACTTGGACATGGGACATTCATGAGACTTGTTGCAAAGATTGTGAATTGCACACCGTTCACAAATTGGTTGGTTCAAAAGAAATGAAGAATCCCACATCAGTTTTTGAACAACCCTGATACACAATTGTACTCAAAGAGTCCTTGCTTGGTTGGTTGGTTGTTTGAATTTTAAAGTCTCAGTCAACTTCGAGTTTATATCAGAGACGGCGCTGTGGACAATTGAAAGCGTGCTGCTACACTGTGATGTAAGGAGCACTTGCGTACACCACACCCAGTCACAATCATTATTCTGACACCGGATTGACCAGACTTAACACTAAATTTATAATGCTAGACACTATTGCTGCCACTACCAATTTTAAAGTCCTTGATTTGAGTCGGCCAGGAATCAAACCACGCACCTCCCGATCTGTGAGCGAGTGTCTTATTGCTAGGCCACAGAGCTGGTACGAGTCTTTGCAATCAACGAACTAAAACCAAGCTGAAGCTAAGTCCCGATTTTTTCTTCTTTTCGTTACACTTAAAAATTTTATAAAACTAACAAACATCAAAACTCACCTACTCTCGAACAAAATGGAGCTAAAACTTTAACTTATGATGGGTCTTTTCTTTTCTTTTTTTTTTGTGTGTGCGAGTTACTTTATCAGCAATGAAGTTGTCAGAGAGAAAATCTTTTAATGTGCACGCAGCTCAAAGGATAACTTCTCAAAGTCCTGAAGGACTACACGAATTAGCAACCGTTATTTCTCATTGTTATTTTCATTGAAATACACGCTCAACTTTATATGGAAAGCTATGATACCTAACGTACGAGGTCCACTGTATATGGAAAGCTATGATACCTAACGGACGAGGTCCGCTGTTTATGGAAAGCTGTGAGTATGATACCTAATGTTCGAGGTCCACTATGGAAAGCTATGATACCTAACATATGAGGTCCACTGTTTATGGAAAGCTGTGATACCTAACATACGAGGTCCACTGTATATGGAAAGCTATGATACCTAACATACGAGGTCCACTGTTTATGGAAAGCTGTGAGTATGATACCTAATGTTCGAGGTCCACTATGGAAAGCTATGATACCTAACATATGAGGTCCACTGTATATGGAAAGCAATGATACCTAACATACGAGGTCCGCTGTATGGGGAAAGCTATGATACCTAACATACGAGGTCCACTGTTTATGGAAAGCTATGAGTATGATACCTAATGTTCGAGGTCCACTATGGAAAGCTATGATACCTAACGGACGAGGTCCACTGTATATGGAAAGCTATGATACCTAATGTTGTAAAACAAATGACACGAGGAGGGGATGGATATAGCGTACTGGAACATTTTCATTGCTCTTTGTTCAATCTGATTTTCAATAGCTTTCATTAAAGAGAGCCTTTTTATGGAGTTTGATAGCTACATGTAATTTACACAAGGGAGGCTTTTTTAATAGTTGATGCAATAAGCTAGACATTGGTTCATAGGCAATAACCATGACTTATAAAAAGGCTGCCACGCACAAGTTGTTATCTACTTGTTTGAAGCAAAATTGGTATCTACATGGATGAAGCGAACTTGTTATCTACATGTATGAAGCATTCTCATATGATTGTCTCGCTTTACTGGCTTACTGTAACCAAACCTTTAGATCCGTGTTCCAGAATACGTGAAGTAGGTCATGTTTGTTTTACGTGTGACTTACGGAATGATTGGAAAGTTTAATGTGTGTAATTATCACCGGATTGAAAAAGGAATTATATCAAACGAAAATACCTAAGAAGATAGCAAAGCTCTCGCGCACCAGTTTGGATTTTCTACATTATTTATTACGGTTGATTCATGATGTCTTCTCGTCTTTCACACATGCCCTGTGTGACTGAGGATTGCAGATGATGTTCGAGATCATCTTATCTTCAAAAATATATTTCACCCCAAACAATTACTAAAAACGAAACCAGCATACTCCAATAAATTTATCGTAACTACCCCCCAATGCCCTTTGACTTAAAAAGTAAACTGTTAAGTTTTTGGACTTTGTTAAAGCATAAAACCGATAGCTCACGTGTTTTGCTAGTATTCTTAGAGCTGCAACAAACAACTTTTCCTTGATCCTGCTTTTCAGTCTTAAAAACCTCCTTGAAAAAAAGTGTCAAAAGTGCTATTTACATTAAATTGTTTTAATGAAGACGGGAAAACGAAGCTGTTAGAAAGAGGTAGCACTGTCTCGTTAAGTCCATGACGAATTCTTAGTTGAACGTATGTTCGTGAGCAACGTACATTCAGATTTTTAATAATGGATTTTGAAGTGTATTTAACATGTTAATTTTTTAAGAATATTTGTAACCATTTCCATAATCGCTCTGAGTGTACCCACTCATCTAATATTGCTTCTAGAATTTTTTCAAGACATTTAATATTTGCATCGGTTTTTTTCGCCCAAAACTTCCCAGCAATTCATTGTTAGTTTGGTTACTTATGTAGCCTTTGTTTAAAGAATAATGACAATGGATCTGACGCTTTCTCTAGCAAAATTTCATTTGAAGTAGTTTTTTTTATCGTACCCGGCATCCCATCTGACAAGTAGTCGGCATAATTATGTCAACTAGTTGAGGGGTTTTCTAAAGTTCTTCATTCAACCGATTCATTAGAGTTGCTTGAGTGAGTTTAAATGACAATGTTCTTAAAAAGTAAAACTTGTAAACCATAAAGACGTCAGCTATAATATCAGTAGAAAAAATGAGTTCAGCTAATCCGAGCCACTGACTTTGTGTATCTCAGTTTCCATACCACAATAATACCTTGATGCGCGGAAATACTTCATTAGGTAGAGACAGAACATCGTGTAACTGATGCTGCTTGCCCAGGCAGAAACGATTGGCGTCGCTTGCCCTCTTTGATAAAGATCTAGGTTCTGACGCATTGAAGGTGGTAAAATTACTGACATGCAACATGTTTTATAATTAATAGGCCTACATTTTTGCTCTCTTTAATTCCATAATTTTCTTTGCTTAAAAAAAAATGAGAAATGGTAAAACATTAAAAACTAACTTCTTGGTATAAACCACGTAAAAGTACATGCATAAAGCAATGGATTGCTATATCCTTTCAGCGAATGTTATCGTAACGTGCCTATCAACACTTTTCAAGTTTGAAACTCTAATATGAAATACATGTATAAAAATGCATTTCTCCTGGACAAGTGAAAACAGGAAAATTTATGATTTGTTTAGTTTTACTGAAAGCTCGAAACACCAGAGTCATTTTTTACCTTAGACGAAGGCGCCAGAAATTTTTTCGAAAAAAAAACCCCAAAACAAACCAAAAGGAGCTAAAAAGAAGATAAGCCCAGAGAAAAGGGATCTTCTCTGGATAGACCTTCTGATTTCTTTCGAAGTTTGGCTTTTATTTGAAAATTGCAAAGCCAAGCTAAACTAATTACAACTGAACTGGTTGCTTTGATTAATCATACTAGTTTTCACTTTTTTAAAGACACCACACTGAACAATTTGAAAAGTTTGCGGTTTGCCTTAATTATAAGATTAAGACCAAATGAAGAGATTCTTGGTTGCTTAAACACATTTTAAAGATTATTTGTATGCTGGGTATCGTTTTAAAAATGAGCTTCTTTGAAAGAAAAATAAGTGCAAAACAAAAAACAAAACAAAAAAAACAAAACAAAAAAACAAAACAAAACCGGATACTCTCATGCTCTTTGTGCCGCCAACACGTCAGTCTGTTTCACCCACCCACTAAAATATGCAATTTCATAATTTAGGTGTCGAATAAATTTGATCTTGTATCATTTTCGACTATTTATTTTTCTTCATACATTAACCCAAAGAGTCTATAGAAAAGTCATTATTTCCTCATGTTACCACAATAACTATTTTCGACCTGACCCTCTGACCTCGCCTCAACCCTTACTGTCACATGATTGATATGTTCTTCACAAGTTGTGGCTGTTGTGCATTTCCTGCGGACTCAAATACAATCGTAGTTCAGATGTATGTTGTAAACTGTATAATAACGCGATCTGTTTTCGTTTTTGTTTTCGTCAGAGGTCAGGAAGTAGTTTTAAAATGAGTTAGAAGGATTCTCTGATGAAAATATTTAGACAAACATAAAAGAGAACATTGCCATTGGTTGGACAACTAGTTAAAAAACCAACAACAACAACAATGATAACAACAAAAGCAACAACAACAACAACAACAGCGTATCGGTATGAAAAAAGCTTCTTATTTCCACCTGTTTTGTCTGAAGAAAGGATAAGAGGACAAGTAAGAAACATAAGAGACAAAAAGGAGAAGATGAAAGAGAGGATGATAATACATGTAGGTGTCTCGTAGCCAGTGCCAATGAGCCGAATGTCGGAAAGTTGAATCTGAGAAAACGCTGTTTAAAAAACGTTTATTCCTCTTTTTCTCTATGTTTTAGGGAAAAAAATTCCAACACATGTGCTCTTTTCCAAAAAAATGTTGATGATTTAATGGAATTTATTTTTAAGAAGCTTAAAAGAATGCGTTCCCTAAATGTTGATACTTTGTAATTTTAAAAAAATCTGACTCATTTGGACTGGTCGCTAGATCGATAATAATAATAACAGCGACAATAGAAATAACAATTACGATGATATTAATTGCGAAAAGAATAGTAAAATAATAATAATAATAATAATAATAATAATAATGATAATAATAATAACAATAACAATAATAGTAACAATAATAGTAGTAGCACCTAATAGTAACAATAATAATAATACATTGTAGTAGTAATAATAATAATAATAATAATAATAATAATAATAGTAATAAAAATTGTAATAATTTTATTGGTAATGACATGGTCTACATTTTTGGACTATCTCAATTATTAATATATTATTGTTACATGTTAATAATAATAACAATGAAGATCATTTACCCGAACATTTCTAAACCTCCTAGCTATGTCAAAATCAGCCTAGAGTTGTGAAGTGTCATGAGGACTGGAGCGGGCATAACATTTTGTCTCAAAACAGGACATATTTAGAATTGAAAGCAAAAAAAAAATAATGTATAAAGTGAATGATAAAGAATCTAAAAAGTATTTCCGGTACGATTTCAACAAAGAAGAAGTTTGTAAATCGGTTTTGCAACTTGCGTTTTAAAAGTTTTCGGTCATAGACCGGTATCCCACTTACCTTTTCTCAGTAAAATCTTTGAGAAGGTAGTTTTAAAGCAATCAATGGAACACCTTACAAAAAATGACCTAGTAGAAGAGCTTCAATCTGTTTATAAACCACTCCACAGCACAGAAACTGCATTGCTTAAAGTGACAACTAATCTATTAAATGCCACTGACGAGGGTCTGGTGTCAGTACTTGCTTTGCTTGACCTCTCAGCAGCATTTGATACCATAGACCATCATATATACTGCTAGATAGCCTAAAACAGCTTTTGGCATATCAGAAACTGCTTTGTGCTGGTTTAGCTGATATACAGTATTTCAAATAAACATTAGTCATTTGTAATTGAGAATGTAAGATCTGTACCAACCCTCATGGTGTTCCCCAGTGATCTTTATTATGTCCAATTTTGTTTTCCTTATACACACGGCCTCCCGGTTACCTCTTTAAAAAATTCAATTTTTCTTTTTATAAGTATGCCGATGACACTCAGCTTTATACTTCGTGACCAAAATAAGTTCTTCCCTTGAATCTCTTGATGAGAGTGTAAAAGCAATCTCCTCATGGATGTCAGTCAATGCTTTAAAATTAAATGAAGATAAAACTGAATTTCTCATTGTTGGAACTCCATCAAAACTGAAATCTATTGATGTATCAAATTTTGAACAGTGTGGCAATAAAATTTCTTTCTCTATATGTGTAAAATTCCTTGGAGTAATGATAGACAACAATTTTTCCATGGATGATCAAACTTCTATGATTAGACGTTCTTGTTACTTAGAGCTTCAAAAAATTGCCCACATTAGACCTTATCTTTCAGTAGCAGCAACAAAAAACCTTTTCTTTGCTTTTTTAACTTCAAAATTAGATTATTGCAATTCTTTTGAGACTGGGATCTCTGAATCTAAAATTGCTAAACTACAGCTCGTAGTTGCATTGGCTACCAGTTAAACGGCGC
The DNA here is from genome assembly GCA_019649035.1 of Elysia marginata. Lineage (NCBI taxonomy): Eukaryota > Metazoa > Mollusca > Gastropoda > Plakobranchidae > Elysia > Elysia marginata. Next base: position 73,913 of record BMAT01009209.1, read on the forward strand.
ATTAAGTATTAAGCAGCACCTATTATATTTCAATGTTTAAATCTTCTAAATTATCCAACCTATTTGAGTACCATGTGTACACCTTACACTCCTACAAGGACTTTAACTTAAGATCAGAAAAAAAGAATTTGTTAGCCAAACCTACAATAAAATCGAAAACCTACGGGGACATAGCTTTTACTCTCCAAGGCCCAGATGTTTGAAACCGTCTACCCTTGTCAGCCCAACAGTCTGAATCTTTATCTAGATTTGAATCAGTTCTGAACACATACTTGTTTAAAAAATCAGTCTTAGCAAAAGTTTATTAGGAACCATAAATTTACAATTTTTCTTGTCCATGTTTTCTTGCATTTGATGTTTATCTATCTTTTTTTAAATTTTCAATTGTCTATGTTATCCATGTTTTTGTAAACTTGTATAAGAGAAATTGTGTAGCTTTTATTTTGTCAAGCGCTTTGGGACTTTATTTTATTGTAAAAAGCGATATATAAACCTAGATATGATTATTAATATTATTATCATTGTTATTATTATAATTATTATTATTATTACTATT
>BMAT01009209.1:93032-106894 GCA_019649035.1 Elysia marginata
AGTAGTAGTAGTAGTAGCAGTGGTAGTAGTAGTTGTAGTGGTAGTAGAAGTAGTAGTAGTAGTAGCAGTTTTAGTAGTAGTTGTAGTAGTAGTAGTAGTAGTAGTTGTAGTAGCAGCAATAGTGGTAGTAGTAGTAGCAGTAGTAGTAGTAGTAGTAGTAGTAGCACTACTGGTAGCAATGAACGTAATGAGAGGAGCAGAAGTAAGGGTATTAATAGTACAATGTAGTTAGGTAGGAGTTTAATCATGAGCCTGCTTAAATAGGATATAAAATAAAGAAGATGACATAGCTATGATATCTAAGTTTTTGAGACCTAGGAAGCGGTATATCGTGGGTGTGTGTCGCGAAGAGAATCTATTACCTTTATGCAAACAGAGGCATACGTAATACCAACGAACTATTAACTTCAGTTTGAATATAATAGACTAAATTCGGGTAGGGATGAAAATTAGCGGGTGGTTTTGTAAACAGTGAGTAACGTTAGCACGAGAGAATAATAGTGGTGGCAGTCATTGAGGCGTTTTTGGCAAGCATATTATCATTTGGTAGCAAACCAGCATCAAATTGCTCCGTCACCTGTACTGAGCTAGCTAAAAGCCTTTCAAATTTCTAACCGAAAATCCCATAACTTCCGCATAATCTTCACCAGGCTGGGAAGGGCAGGACGACAATCACCATCGCTCACCGTCTGTCAACCATAAAGCATGCTGACAAAATACTAGCCATCTGTGATGGGCAGGTCGCTGAGGAGGGGACACATGAAGACCTACTCAAGATGAAAGGCTTGTACTATCAGTTGGTACAGATACAGGTCAGTGGCTCATCATTACATAGAGCTTTACTTTAAGGAAACAGAGAAGTGCGGTCTAACAGGAGCTAAAATATCTGCCATTACTCATTGTGGTGTTTCGGCTGTACTATGGCAGTAATATAGAGGCCTAACTACGACTGAAATGATATGCGTTGCTGTAGCACATGTAATTTGTTTGACTTTCTGTATACAAAATTTTAACACTAGCCAACATGCTTTACTCAATCTTATTATTACATCAACTTCAGTGATGACCTCATTAGACATTCTCCTATGTCGTGACTGTGATATTCAGGGTGATAGAGGAAGATCGAATGTTGTGGAATGACTCAGATGATTATATACTATAACATATCTAAATCTATTTTATATTTTTTATGTTATTTTATTTTTGTGTTATGAAACACGACCAAGACAAATAATGAAATATCCATGTTCCTTGGAATAAATAAAGATTTCAATTTCAATTTCAATTTCAAAACCTCTAAAAACTTTCGGGTTCCACGCTTAGGCAACCATTTTGCATTAATATACTGTTTTGAAAGATTTTACTTTTATCTCTCTTTTATATTTCAGACCCGCATCGACAAAGAATCCCATCTAGGTGGGTTATCTTTTTATTCTTACCGACAAAATAAAAATGAGCTGATGTCAAAATATTGACCTTGCCTAAATTTAGTCCTGATCTTTCTTGTCACCCAAAATTCAATATAAGCTTGAGGGATAAATAGAAATATTGTCCTCACTTTGAAAGACGAAAACGTCCGACATTTCAATTTCTATCATTCTCAGCGAAAAATAAAGCAATATAAAAAATCAACTGTAAAATCCAAATTTTACGAATTCTCAAGGAACGGTAAGATTGAATTTAGGTTAGTAGGCTATTGTTTACGACCAGGTGGTATCCTAGACTGATTGACTCGGATTCTCAAGTATCACGTCCGAAACTATTGAAATCATATGACTAAGTGAAGGACTTTGTTTAGCGCAGGGATGTCTGGGAGATCTTTATGCTGGTTGTTGTGACTGGGAGTGAGAGAAAGAGAGAGAGAGAGAGAGAGAGAGAGAGAGAGAGAGAGTGAGAGGTAGGTGGAAGTATCGTGGTTTAGGCAAGACTTTCTCATCATGGTCACACCAACCTTGTTTTCGTCAAAGGCAATCTGACAGCAGCCAACTACAGATATGAGATCGTTCAACCCTTGTTTAATCTACTTTTGGGCCGTCATCGGCCAAAATGATCCACAGGCAATGTGACAGACTACTTCAAACAAAACAACATAGATGTGTCACAATTGCCTGCCTTTTTTACCGATTTTCGCCCATCAAGTGTCTAAAAGGTGATCGACGATTCGAGAAGACCAGACACACCGTAAACCATCAAGAGCTGTTTCAAGTTTTTTAAAAAGAGAGGAAAAATATTCCACAGACCTTTACTCTTCGCTTTATCTACTCTTTGAGAAAGCAATCGGTCAAGCAGTCATCACGACTAGAAGAGGATACATCCGCAAATGTTTTTCTTAAACGTGACCACAGTCAAGAAACATTGTTCGGTTAAAAAAAACATATAGTAAAGACGATCTTCATTAGTTTCTTGACCATTGTCCGGTGGATGTTACTACAAAACCTGTTTCAGATACCTTTGATAAGATAAAAATGCATTAATTCACATTCTCTTTTCTTTTTTTGGCTAAGTTTATTATCCCTCAAAGCAGTCAACACAAGTTATGTAAAAAAAACCTGTCCTTTAATCAGTCCAATGAATTTCGAGGTTGCAATTTTCACACTCATGAGTCGATGCTGTAAACAGCGCATTTCTTATTCTTTAGCACTTGAGAAGTGGATGGAATCTTCATCACTCTGTGTCATCATTTCTTACTTAAGGCTTAGCAACAGGGAGACAAAAATCATATCTGTTTAGATATTTCGTTTTTAAACGCTACATTCAACTCATTAGGGCTCAACAGTTTTTAAACAAATATTATAAACTTTAACTTTAAAGAAACAAAACGGGGCGTTAACGTAAATTACACTTTGGCTCATAACAACTTGACGGTGTTCACAGAAATTCCAGATATTGTCGTTGTGGAAGACGATAGCGATGAAACGCCTGTACAGGACCGAATATTGGGCGCATCGTTCCGACGCACTCTCTCCAATGGTAGCAGAGTAGAGAGAAATCTGGTGGTGCGACACAGTCACCGGGAAAGTAAGAGGAGCTCACATAGTTTGCAGGGAGCCCAGGAACAGTCGCAGGTGACACGAAGCTTCTTTTATAGATAAAATACAAAACTGTCTTGTCAGGTTTTGATATACAACCTCTCTTTGAAATACACGAAAAATAAACTGAGAAATTTTTTTATTTCTTCTGCTAAAATGTCAAGCCATACAGTTCATCTATCTTATTTTTCTTTTAACGCACAGGGTAAAGCAGGACATAGAAATGTCGGAGGCTCATTTCCGATCAGTTGGCTGTTAATATAGTTGTGCCTTCATCTGGGTGCGGGTTAAAACTTAATCCTATTTCAGATATTATCGATTAGCAAAAAGTTTCAAATATAAACCCATCATATCACATTGATTCAAAAACTAAAAGAACAATGCGAAAAAATTTAGACCAGAACCAATTTCTTATGTCTCATGTTTCTTTGTGACGATATTTCCAAACCACCCTTGAAATTGATAATTTCGTCAATTATCATTTTGCTTCAGGCAGATTTGTTTTTATTGGTATTCATATTGTGCGTTGATAAAACAATCTACGTTTCCATGCCGTGTAAAAATACAGGAGAATAAAGCAGAGCCGGAAGAAGACAGCGTAACGGTGGGACTACTTGACGTGATCCGCTATAACGCTCCCGAGTGGCATCTCATTCTGATTGGTTGTCTGGCCTCTATTGCGGCGGGCGTCATCCAACCAGGCTTCTCTTTCATTCTCAGCGAATTGATCAAAGTGAATATATTTTCCTACACTCTTTATTTCACAAATCTCGTTAATCAGCATTCAAACAAGTTGAAAGATTATTGGTTTATTTAGTCAGCGTATAATGGAAATATCGGCCAAACAGCAACAAACAAGCGATCGATTCCCCATTTACTTCAAAAGTCTGCCATCTAAGAAATAATCGACTAACCTTAGCATATTCTAACAATGTGGTCTAGATTAACATGATGATTTTTGGGGATCTTTTGGATGAATAATAAGTAGATATATTGGTCTATGAGAATTATGTGTCTACTTTTTTATGCCTGTCATTGATTGATGACATTATCCTCATCTTGCATTGATAGAAATGAATAACCATTTCATCTAAGTTAGTGTATAATGGACATGGGCTTCTTAGAATATCATGGTCTTTTTAATTGCTCATCATGTCTGGTACTTGCAGACTTTCTCAATACAAGATAGAGCAGAACAAAGGGACAGGGTGAACATCTTGGCTTCGACCACCCTCGGCGTTGCTGTCCTTGTGGCTGTCTCCCGAATGCTCATGGTAAGTCAACCGTAGCTCCGTGGGATGGGCAAGCAGCGACGATTTAAAACATAGAAGAGTGAAACAAGAGAGATGGAGAGAGAGAGAGAGAGAGAGAGAGAGAGAGAGAGAGAGAGAGAGAGAGAGATGGATGAAGAAAGGGTAATAATGGCGACAAGAACTGGACTATGAAAAATGGGAAAGACAATAAAAGTAACAATTCTGAATCTAAAAAGTCAAACGGGTGGAAAGAGAAAGCGACTGAGAGAAGGCAATGATCCTCGTTGTTTGAGAACACATTTTGTTTTCCCATCTTTCCACAAGGAATACTGTATTTCCAAGGCCGGAGCTCACTTGACGTCACGATTCAGAAAACTCACCTTTGAATCCATCGTAAACCAGGTAAAAATATTCCGATAATGTAGGCTTAAAGACAGTTTTTTACGAGTATGGCTATTTCTCAAATTGTCTGCTATTTTCATGCAATGAAACAAATATTTGGAATGTATTTTTTTTCAATGAAAGTTCCATTGATTCATGTTAGAACTGGGGTCTAAAATGTGAATGAAGGCCATTGACATAGGAAATGATCAATGGTAAGTGTAAAGGTGGATTGTACTCATAACGGATGAAAGCCTGTCTAGGAGTAGAAAAAAGCATTATATGAATGATTCTAAAAGACGCGTATTTACCATCGCCGTTATTCTTAAAAACAAGGAAGAGGCAAGACTTTCTATGCATAGGAAATGTATTTCAAGTATTATTGAATTTGTTTCAAGCAGCGTAATTTAATGAGGAAATCCAAAAATAAAAAAAAATTCTATGATTAAGCTTTATTTGTAGATTTTGGTACATTTTTTTGAAATAATGATTATCAAATAATTTTGCCTTTCAACATAAATTTGGCGTTCTTAGCCATTTTCTAAATCTGCAGCACTAAACGGCACGCTGTTTAAAATACAGGATTTAAAAGCTTTAAAAACACAAAGAGTAGCATGTAATATTAGTTGTTTTTAATGAATCGTACAATATTGACAATTCTTCAGCGTTTGAAAAAGACACTTCCCATGAAATTGTTATTACCCAAACGGTACATTTTTCTTCCGTTAAAAAGACGAACTGAGATTTACGATACACCGCAACGGTTCCGACCTAAATCTATGTCAAAACCTGGAAAACGCAATCTTTTCCGCATTCCTTTTTTGCAGATTGCGCATTTTTTTTGTGTGGTGCGATAGGAAAAATATTAGGCACCTTTAAAAACATTCGTAGACTACCTTTGATTCACAATTCCGCGCCAGTAGGTAGATTCAGGTGAGAACTATTGAACAGTGTGAATTATGAGCTTTTGTACCTACTTGTACAACTAACGAACTGAGTGTGGGATACCCTACCTGTTTAAAAAAATCACCCGCTTAAAAAACTCATTCACGAGGACCCAAACTTTCGGCCTTTTCATATTTAACCAAGTGGAAACCTAGGATTTCAAACTTTATATACCGCATTGGATCGAAAAATTCATTTAATGGAGTTGTATTAACAGAACCAAACCACTGTATCAATGCAGAGATTCCAGCGATCATTCGAGCGACAGCTACTTTCGCGCCTCTTTTTTTTTGGAAAATCTTCAAAGGCTTCTTCGGAGTCGGATGTGTCTTTTTACCTATTCGATGTTCTCCGTATTCTCGCGGTCAAATCCAAATTTTATCCTCAACAAAAATAGAATAATGACTTGTCAAAATCACCAAGCTTATCAATTTCTTTTTGTCGAGCTTTCTCTAGACGGGAAGACTCAGGAATAAACATGACATGTCGCTTTGGCAACGTTATGGACAATCGGGCATCAATCCTTTTTCACAACTAAGACGCTATCTGTTAAAATTATGTATCAAAGAAGATGCCTTCGGAGGCCTTGATCGTTATAATTCTTCAACTTCAAGAGACTCGTGTCCAGATTTGCAATTAGCAAACTGTTTAAAACAGGCAACCTGACTCATAGTTTTGTCCCTAAAGGCATGCTACAATCTTTTACGGGTCTATGTCTTTCCAAGTTTATAACAAATTTCAAACCAAGTTCTTTGCTGTTTCAAGAATCTATTTTGAATACTTCAATTTATCTACTGCCAAAACATAATCAACCTCTTCATTCTCATGAAATGTTTAGTTTTCTGTTTAAAAAGCTAATGAATTAATATAACCGCAGACTATCTATAAGTTGATTTCAGTAGACGATAAACAAACCAGCACAAAGCAAACCAGTAAGAAATGAGCGGATTTTAGGAAGAGCAGAGATGCAAAATGGTGCGAGTGGTGCAATGTTCGTGAGAAATCGGAAATTTCCGCACGGTGTAGCTAATATTAAGAAAAAATTAAAACCTTTACGCTTTAAGCAAACATCGGTTTGAAGGATTATAATGTGCTATCAATTTTTGCAACGAATTCTGTAGAGTAAGATCTGTGTATTTCATTTTACATTGGGATTGTTAGCTATGGACTTCATAAAAATATTCTGTTCTGCTTCTAATTAAATTAGGACATGGAATACTTTGACAGTAACCAAGTGGGCGCCATAACATCTAAGCTTGCTGGGGATGCATCCCTAGTTCAGGGGGTAAGTCTACCATTAAATACTTAGAAGATAGTCCAAGTCTGCAAAATCCATCTATCTATCTATCTATCTATCTATCTATCTATCTATCTATCTATCTATCTATCTATCTATCTATCTATCTATCTATCTATCTATCTATCTGTATTGTTTATTTTATGTATTAAGCGTATTGAAGTAAGGTAGCCCCATATGTATGTATCTATTAATATCTACATCTCAATGTTTTCATCCTTGTGTCCTTTGCTGTATTCTTATGACAGTTGCATTGTAGGAGGGTTCTCGTAAACACGAAAAAAGAAGAAATACATGTTGGAAAACATCAATAGAAGAACAGTTGTGAAGTTGAAGCTGGACATAAAAACTATAATTTTTTTTATTTTAAACAAGAATCAGTTTAGGTTCTTTTTATCTCATGCAATTAAATTTATGTATAATTACCACTTTTAAACTCATTACCCTTGCTTATGGTCGTTCTTTCATGTCAGAGGTATTGGCACAATATCACATTGAAGTAAAAATACCAGTGACAATACAAGTAATGGAAAATGTGTGATGTTTTTTTAAGTATTTGAAAGATTTTTTCGTGAGGTCATAAAAATTTGTAAAATAAAATTTTGAGGTTTTTGTTGGCTTTGGAGTTCCTTGCAATAATTATTATTTACTATTCACAATCGCTGTTAAATTTACTCTTATAATACCTGATGTTACTCCTAGGCCACAGGTTCTAAAGTCGGCCAGCTTTTAGAAGGTTTTGCAACCATTACGTGTGCTTTGGTCATAGCGTTTGTGTTCGGGTGGAAGTTGGCCTTTGTGGTTTTGTCCTTCCTCCCGCTCATGATAGCCGCCGGCCTCGTGCAGGGCAAAGTTATGGCTGGCGCTGCTCTCAGGGAGAAGTCGCAGCTGCAGCGAGCCAACCAAGTGAGTGATCCTTCAGTCCTTTTCCTATAATAGGCCTTTGGTAAACTAAAAGATGATAAAAACTAAATTGAGACTTATATTCAGGTTTACAGAACTGAACGGTAGCACTTACCGTATAGCTTAAAGTTATATTGTTCATATTTCCATTGAAAAAAATCTTAGCACTGTTGAAACCATAACTTTAAAGAAAATAATTATAAATGCATCATCTCTGTAAAATATATACCGTGAAAGAGAAACTCATGTTGTTGTATGCTTCTTAAAGCATTACACCTACGGCTAAGTTGAAGCCTTCCAATTGTTTTCTGTATCAAAGGGTTGGTCAATATGTTCTTGATCAAGAAATATTCACAATTTAATTTTAAGCCGACCACGCTACATGTATTCTTCCGCCTACTGGTTTTGTAAGTTGCTTGGCCACACATTCTCAGCAGCGAGTCTCCTCTAGCGTGTCATGGTGCATAGACCTCCTTTTCAGAAACGGTGCTAATTTATGACGCCATCATCATCATTATGGCCGATGCCAAATTGACAGATGCATAATTGGGTGGTTTGAGACTGTAGATATACTAGGTAAACATTAAGTTTAGTATTGATGACTACGGTATCCAAAAGAGCGTGGATGGCATTCTCCCTCCTCCAGCAGTTCCAATGCTCCAGTAAGCCGGATAACGCAAGGTCCTCCTCAAAACTGAAATGTTGCAAGAGCAGAACACCAGAACTCTATAAAGATGACCGGACGCTGTCAAGGTCCGGTGCCCCATTTTATGTCTACGGTTGGACGCTGCCAGCGTCCGATGTATAGTCATAACTAAGAAGGGGTCAAAGACGATGTACGCATAAAACAATGAAATTGCTTGACCCCTGATGTTGATTATAGTAGATTGAACTTCCAAGAGAAGCTAAATTAGACTCTTTTAGCGTTTTTTTGTGGCCATCTAGAAGTTACAACTGTACATGTAGATCTAGGCCTAGATTTAGATCCAGAAAAATCGCGCGCAGGAGTATGAGATAATTACATTGTTAAGGAGTTAAGCCATCCTACTGCCGACACCACAAGCTCTCCTAGCACATTTAAAAGGCACTGTGAGAATTTCTTGCGTGATAAAGCAATCGCCCAAGCCGATTTTAAACTTAATTTTTCTGGTCTTACAGTAGGGCAGGGGAACAAAGTCAGCACAAATGTACCATTGCTTTATCAACTTTATGACAAGAAGATGTTTACCAGTAATAGACTGTGATAGTCATTATACGCAACCCTGGATGTCAAATCACCATATTCCAGCGGTAAGCTAATCCTATCCTCCTAGTCTTTTAAACTCCACTTTTCGTCCATTAAACATTGTTGACTTTTTGTTGTCGGCTTGTATTAACAAATTTTTTTCGTGGGTGCTTTCAAACATTTCAGCTAGAAAATATGAGTTTCTTGTTTTGAAAAGTATATTTGTAACAAAAACTATATACATCAATGAGTTTTAGCAAGCTTCATAAGGAACCTTTGTCAACAATGTCAAATTATTTCTTATCGTTCCGTCAAGTGAAATTCGTAGTAGCAGTACGTTGCCGGTCCTCCAGATGTTCCGCAGAGGTTCTGGGTCATGTGTTTATGGGGTGTGACCGGTTAAATTATATACTTTTAAACAATAAAAACGCTACTATTAAAGTATTAATAAAACAGTAATACCGTCTTTTTAAAATTAAGAGTGAAAGAAAAATATAGGCCTTCTAAATGTCATTTGTTTTTTCATACTATTCCTTTTACGTTTCATACATTTAAATAAAAAACAGCCCAAAAGCTGCAGAATTAATTAATATTAGGAAGGTAACAAGTTAGATTACTTCGAGCGTGACATAACTTGATATAGAAATGAACAAATGACTACGTATGTTTGTTGACTTTTATACTTCAGATGTGTTCAGAAAGTGTCGACAATATTCGCACAGTGGCATCTTTGGGCAGGGAACGTTACTTTGTAAACAAATTCAATGACTTCATCGAATTGAACAAAAGGTAATTGAACGCGCTTTCTATGAGTTCGAAACCATAATGCATTCTTTGTGAAGAAGAAAATAAACTCGCACCTTTGAAGAATGTCTTAACATGCTTTGTCTTTCAAATAGTAGATTTGAAATTTTTAAAGTTATTTTTTGACTATTTAAAAACCCCCATTATAGCTAAGCTAAAAAACTACCATAAAGAATAAAGCATAAAGCAAATGATAACAGAGAAGTTGGTAAAAAGGAGCACTAACTGATTTTTTAACCATAAAATCTTAATGGTAATAATAATGTAATAATTTAAAAAAATAACCTATTCATAAAGCGCTTAAAATCCACTAATACAATGCTTGGTGGCGCTAATACATATATTGTAGTAGAATAAAGATTACTTATTTATAGGTAAAACCGTTGTAAAAATTGTAACACCAAACAAAATCAAAGAGTTTTACTATACAAATGCATACAACTATTACATCATCTAAAATAGCGATTGACTTTGTCTCTTAGAAACCTTAAAGTTATATTGAAAGCATAAAAAATCAATACCGATATGTTTTTAAATCACCAGAAATTACTCTTTTAAAATTCAGTTTATAAAGTTTTCTTAAAAGACTCAGTTGTGTCACTTCTCTTGGTTTTTTTTTCTACTAAAAGATTCCAGACTTTAGAACCTATGACAGTAAACGCTTTCACTTCAAATGTCGAGAATGGCATTAAAGTTACCAGTGAAATGTTGTCATTTGATCTTAAAACCCTCTCGGCATCGTATAATTATTGCAAGTGTTGCAAGTGTTCTTGTAAAAAAATGCAGGAGGTAGACCGTTCAAACTTTTAAATTTTATTGTAACTTTTTTATCGTGCCAATTCTTTTAGATCGAACAGGAGAAAATCCATCCTATTCGGAGCGGCTTACAGCGTGGCGACAAGTGTTCTGTTTTTTGCTTACGCCGGATCCTTTAGTTACGGTGGAACTCTTATTGATGATGGAGAAATGGAGTTTTACGATGTGTTTAGGTAAACCTTTCAAGTTGATACAAGTTTGACATTTAAACCGCGTGCAAATGTGGTAAGCAAACCCAGTCTAGCTATATGGATAAAAAGTTTTCAATTCATTGGCTTTTATACTGTTTCTGTGGCTATCAATATTTTTTAAGAAAAAATTCTCTTTTTTTTTTAAAGTAAATTCAAAACTTCACTTTTTACAAACCGAAACCATTAAAATATTTTACAAAATCTGTCTCGGATTTACGGGTTGCAATGTTCAGGTTAGACCTGCAAATATAGAAAAGAACATTCTATTAGAATGCAACTTAATCATATACTCCTTGGAAGGTTATTAGTAGCAAGGTTCATTTTTTATTAATAGAAATAACGTTGAGGATGTAATTGCTGGGATAGAATTTTGGAAACTAACATAACATACAGTGTAGGTTTTTAACTTTTCAATGTGTCGAATTTGTATCTAAGCTTTTAATTGTAGCTTGTTTAACTTTTTTCGATTTTTTGTGTTTTAAAGGGTCTTCGGGGCAATTATATTCGGAGGATTTGTTGTAGGAAGGCAGTCATCTTTCGGGGTGGATTACGTGAAAGCTAAACTAGCGGCAGGAAGAATCATTTATCTCATCAATCGGAAACCTAAAGTTGACGTCAGAGATCCCGCCGGGGAAAAACTGGTGAGCAAAGAAGTTATTTACGTCATCCCTCGAGCTAACAAAATGTTTTGTATTCGCCATGCCTTAAGTTACATTGAGATAAGGATATACAAAAACTCAAAACTATCAATTCGCACATTTTAGTAAAAACAAGTTAAAATTCTCTGAGGAGGTAAACGTTTTTGTGCGATTTTTTCTTCAAAACGAAACATTACCCCTTCGGCATAAGTACTGTCCAAACCAAGCAATCCCAAATTTTGAGCAGACTGCCAGATTCAAGAAAAGGTTTTAAGGAAATTTTACCTCTTATTAAACAAATCATTCGAATCTATCACATCTTAAGACACTGAGAAATCTAAACAGCTGCAATCTCGTATTGTACTATCTGATAAGAAATTCAAATAGATTATTGCAATTATTAATATTAATAGACCATTAAAATTGCTTCAAGCCAACGTTTTTTTTTCAATTTAGATAAACTTAAGGTAAACGTGGAAATGAAGTTTAAAACTTTTACTTTTTCAGGATAACTTGACCGGGGACCTGTCGTTAGAGGATGTTGTATTTCATTACGTGTCACGACCAAACCAACTCGTCCTGGACAAGTTCAGGCTGGCCGTCTCGCCTGGTGAGACTGTAGCTCTGGTGGGCGCCAGCGGTTGCGGCAAGAGCACCACAGCGCAGCTTGTTCAGCGCTTCTACCAACTCGACTCCGGGGCTGTGGTGAGTGGGGCCGGACAGTTTGCATAAATAAATAGCTTACTCAGCTCAGTAAAAAAATAACAGTGCTATACCCGAGCTATTCTCATAATGGTATTCTTGTTTAGTTTAAAGATGGAGATTTAAAAAGTAATATGAAAATAATTCAAAGAACTAGAAATGTTATGAATGGATCATATTTATCCCAGTCAACAATTTTTACTGTCCTTTTAAAATAGCTAAAGAATGTTACTTTTTTGGCATTTCTTTAATATGAACTATTTTCTATGAATCAAAACGTCTTTTAATGTCAACTCTGACATCCTGACTTCATGCTTAAAACAACAACCGCTTCTAAGTGCTGATTTTGAAGGCGTTATTATAACATGCATCCATGGCTTGCATTAAATCTCTGGACTTTTTAAACTTGAATTTGCAATTTAAATTTCTGTTAGATGGTGGACGGCCACGACCTGACACGACTCAACCTGCGCTGGTACCGCCAGCAGATCGGTGTGGTCTCCCAAGAACCAACACTCTTTGACTACAGTATCGCGGAGAACATCGCCTATGGCGACAACTCCAGACAGGTGCCTATGGCAGAGATCATCGAGGCGGCTAAGAACGCCAACATTCACAACTTTATCACTAGCCTGCCTCAGGTGAGCGGAAAAGAAAGCTGTTCAATAAACATTCACTATAGAACTACGTATAACCTATAACTCCTTTGGCCTGACTTGACATTTATATTTGTCAGATGCTGTGGCGAGGAATTAATTGAATAAAGTCGCTAAGCCCTATTTTCTTCCAGGTTTAATAACCCATTAGCTTAATGACTACTCACGGTCATCAAAAGTTTGCAAATGGCTATTTTGTTGTCTATATTACACAATGTTCTAGCGTTTGATGGCGTCCTGAATTTTTTGTCATGTCCTCACTCAATTTCTTTGTACAGTCACACGGAAATCATTCTGTGACCTTCAAAAGTGTTTCTGCGTAGCACGCAAAAGTTCAGCATTTAGGAATATTTTTCACCTTATTAAATTTACAAATGAAATTTATTTTCGTTCAGAAATTTAGTCATTTAATTTTTCCTTTTATCATTAAAAAAAATTTACAGGGGTATGCTACAAATGTGGGAGAGAAGGGGACACAACTTAGTGGAGGCCAAAAGCAGAGGATAGCCATTGCACGTGCTTTGGTAAGAAACCCGAAGATTTTGGTTCTAGACGAAGCTACTTCTGCCCTGGACACAGAGAGCGAAAAGGTGAATGAATACCTAGACCGGTTGAAATAGTTCAAAATAGAGTCTAAACATTTATGATGCGCTTTGTCTCCATGGCACATAGAGATACAGTGTTGATTTTAAAAGAACGCATCTTTTTTTAAAACAAAGGTCTTGAACAAGTCATGTTTATTTTTCTTTTAGAGGTGATTTTGCGTAAAATAGTGACTTCATCAGCGGGATAAATGTCAAATATGTCATTTGTTTATGTCATCCCGCGGGCTTACGCTCATTGTTGCAGGAAGATGAACTTGAGATGCTACATAATACATGAAGTTCTGTATTATTCAAATGTTTTGCTAGTTAACAAAAATGCCCTTGCTATGCAGAAATACCAGTCGCAACTTTGTTACAGACCATATTAACACATTGGATTATTGAAAACTCACTGGAGGTTAGCTTAAAAGCTAAACT
>BMAT01009209.1:129884-148963 GCA_019649035.1 Elysia marginata
AATTATTTACCAAGTCTATAATTACTTGGTGTGAGTGAATAGGTTCCTATCAAGAAGCCACTGCTTTGTCCAGTACCTTCTTGCGTTTGTCCTCGATTTCTTTTTTCTTCGTATCAAAGCATACACAAGTATACCACGAACACCTTTTTCGTATTCAGACTTTTCCTTAAAAAAAAAGCAACAAACAGTTATCAAGTGAAAAGACAAAAGCGCAGCAGTCGCGTGAACAGCTGAAGTGATAGTCACGGCAGAAATAGTTTTCGAATGGCGCGGAAAAATATCCTGGGTTGGGAACCCAACGTGTAGGGAGAAAAATTTCCTGAGGCCCGGGCTAAGTTAAGGCACTTGTGCTGACCCTGTTCCATTGGCATGTACGTGAGTGGGGGGCTTAAGAAAAAGTACCAAAACAATAGTAATACATGTAATAAACTGACGAGCGAAGGCAATGAGTTCGATTCAGGCTTTTGCCTCGTTTATTGAAGTTTGTTAATACTATCAAGCATGTATAGTGATGACATTATACATGTATATAATGGCCTACAATAACACAAGAAATAGCCCAAATTAAACATTAAATGTGAATCACTGGAATGAAAACGAGCTAAATTGTGGTTCTAGTCCATTCCATAGTACCATAGTTTAAATGCTCATACTTAAAGAGAGGCGATGCTATTTGATACTTTCTTTGGACACTTTTATCTTTAGTCATCAGACAATCTTGTTTGAACAAGTATTCACAGAAGGCGTTTCTTACTCCACTAATACTATGACTTGTCCTTAAAAAACGGTTTCAAGTCTATACAGAGAACATCACAAAAACATAAAATCGGTACTTGACAAACTAAATTTTAAAGAATTCTTATTACACTCTGATAAAATTGTCTATTATTGTACATAGTGAGCGATAAAAATTTAACTTATTTTATGACTTGTTGTTAAAAAACAGCAACAGCAACAACAACAACAAAGTATTAAAAATGTGGTATGGTTTTAATATTTTTCGTATCCGAAATTTTTGAATGTGTTAATACTTAACAGACTATCCAGATCAAAGAAAAAACAAACAGGCACCAGTTGCATCAAAATCGAATAACTAGCTTTCTTGCCTCAGTTGTATAAGTATATATATTAAGTGAAAGCGCTGCGGTTATAACAAAATAAAAGCATTTGTATTCTTTGAAAACGATGAGTATTTTAAGAGGTAAAGATCTGTTCAATTCCCACACATTAGCGTAGAGGATGACCTACTGCTTCTAGTGCTGGGAAACTTTTTTAATACAATTTTCTTAGTAGGATTCATATAAAACATAATAGTTTTTCGTTTAATTACTAAGAACTTCCTCCTTTTGTAAAGAAACCTGTGATATTGTTACAAAGTTTGCCGTAACATGGAGTTAATACAATCTCGTTATTACCAAAGGAAGCTATAATTCGTTTGTGTATACAAAATGTAGGCCTATAATGCAGGAATGTGGTGCATAAACATTCACTACTCTAAAACTGCTAAAATGTTGTATTACAATAATATCGACAAACAATTGACAAAACGTGCAATTTTTTAGTCTTACAAACATCGTAAAAGGTATTCCTAATGTATTCAGATAACGGACTGTTAGACGTCCAATGTTTATTGTAAAATATAATATCAACATCAATGCGTCTTTTGCTGTAAGTTCATCGCGACAAAAGCTTCCAATTTATCACATTATGAATAGCTGAGTATCAAGTTTATTCTAAAAAAGGGAAGAGGTTAGGAAAAGTCATATAGTTTTTACCTGTTATTAGCAACGAATCGTAACAGTTCTAGATCCTAGAAATACCCTTTAAGAAAACATGAAGAAAAATGTTCCCCACTCTCTGCAGCACACCCCCCCCCCTATTACAGTATAAAAAAAGATCTAAAGGTTTTCTAGGCCTACCTACAGACAAAAGATGAGATTTTCTTTGATGAGAATGTAATGTAATTGTTGGAGCAACCTAGGGCAACCCAGAAAAGCGTATGATCACTGACTTGGTTATCATGAAACAAATGTTCCAAAAAACATTTCATCTTTACCCAATTTTTAAACTAAATGTTGTATGGCTGCTCATCCTTTTAAAATACATGTATAAAATCGTTGCTAGTGTTACGCGGATTTCCAAGCTCATTGGAGTACATGTATTCGATGTCTACGTCTACAAAGCCAAAACTGAATTCTATAGGTTGTCTCCAAAGTACATATATCTTGAGAGAAATGTGGGCCCGGGATATTCACCTGAGGCGCAATACTTCGATGTTCTGGTCAGCACTTGTTACGTATACCAGATCATCAGCTCCACCATCACACAGGGCGGCACCCCTGGGATCGTCCAACAGGCCGTCTCGAGGCCCGACGAGGACGGATCCGAACCTACCTGTAGGGGTGAGAGCCAGGAGTCCACGCGACTCAGCCACCAACGCGCGACCCGTGCAATCAGACACTATACCACAAGGTTCTTTCAACCGCCGTGAGCCCTCGGGCTGAAAACGGTACTTGACGTCACCTAAATATTAGAATTACATGTAAGCATATAATTACCTCCTTGAGTCAACCTCTGTTTTACAGAACGAAAAAAATGGACAAAATAATGTGTATATCATTTGGATTGCTTTGATACTGAAATGAAAAAAATTCCAGTAGTGTCTTTTAAGAAGTTGTTTTTTTTTTTTAATGAAGGTTCGAGCAATTTTGTTGTTGTAGCATTACTGAGAAGCAGGACCCAAAAGCTTCTATTTTCCTGTAATACTTTTTATAGCTATTCAACCAAAGGCCAGAACGGATCGCTATAGAAATTCATTCGTTCCCTCAGCCACAGTGACTGTAGTTCTAGGTCAGCATATCTTTTTAAGTTTTTTATAACTATGTAGCTCATTGCCTATAACCATATCATACTAATAAATTTTGCTTGAAATATAGGCACTATAATTATAAAATACTTTGTTTGCTTTTTTGTTTCTTAATATTATGAAATATGTTTGTATACGGTAATATTTATTTCTCGTTAATACATTTTGTTTTCCCTCAATTTAAAAACATGTCCAAGACAATTTTCCCAAACTGGAACAATAAAGATTCATTTTATCTTATCTTATCTTATCATAAACTCATGGAAGACGACGAGTAGTCTAAATACAATAATAACAGCGTAGGTTAGTGCAGGAATGGTAAAAGTCTTTATGTAAAAAATTTAAAATTTAGACGTAGGACGTAGTTATGCACGAGAAAGCAACGAGAATATTCCTGAAGCAGCCAGGGTAAATTCAGCTTCAGTCGCTCACATAGAGTTAGCGCCCTTTTACAACAAAAGACACCTACATTCTTTTTAAAGCTTTTTAAAATGAAATAACTCTGGACATTGAAAAACCAGAGTATTTGTGTTTTTTTTTTACTTTAAAAAGTCGCAAAACACACATTTATAAAATGTTGGTATGTTAAACCTCGGACCCTGATTAAACCTGTCTGCTCCGCTTTTACTAACTGATACAATGTATTAACACATCACTGACCAGTGGGCGTGAGACAGATAACTGCTCCCTTCTTCCGGTCTGTGACGAGAATCATTGCGCCTGGAGTGACACACAAGTAGGCTGGATACTCAAACATTGGGACACCCTGCTTGTCCAGGGAAAAACTCTTCAAAACCTGCATTGATTAATAAAAAAAATACATCTATTACTGGAGCATTGATTATACGTCACACTTCTCCTGAATACTGATTGCTTAGTCGCTCTAACTGTTTATCTGTCTAACCACACTCATTTAATTCAAACTGTTCTTATTCTCAAAGTCTATAAACAGTCTAATTTATGTCACCTCAGTTTTGCAGTACATTAAATTACAAAATATTGGGGAAGCTGAAGCCAGTGCTGTTGTGGACAATCGAAATGCAGTATCTTTAATATGGTTAACACTGCAGATACTGCTTTTCATTTGTCTCGCGCAACGTAGTCCATGCCTCAATTACCTTTCATGAGGTATTTACTTAAAAAACTCAGAAATATGCAGACAGACAGACACGTAGACAGGATATGAAACAGACAAACAAATAAAAGATGAGAATGAAGAATTTTAGACATTGCCAGGGGTAGACATTTCTGACTATATATAATGAATCTCTTGTAAGGCAATCACTCATAATAGCCCACCCACTTTGTGCAAATTGAGTTTAAAAACTTCCACTGAAAAGTTTATGAAGCTGCATAGGAGATAACCCCTAAAGACTGAAATGGTTTTCATTGTGCACAGCCTCTGCAAACTCGTCTGTTATGGAGGCTGTGCATATTACGTAAATATTATGTTTTCCTATCAAGATGATGGGTGCTCGCGGAAGCGTAAAGTAAAACCAGTGTGACCTTAAAACTCATGTCGAATCATATTGGTCCATTTCAACAAAGATATCTCCCCCTTCCTTTCTTTCGAGAGCGTTCTTCAACTTGATACGGAAAGGCAATATTTGTGACCCCAGTTCTAAAATATCCTCAAAATTCATAAAAACTAACTATTGAAGATAAGTGCATTTTGTCTTTTCCATATTGTTGCTGAAGTTCTATCTTTCTGGTCAGGTAAAATATTAAACGAATGAAAACTTTCAATTTCAGCTGGAGTTTTGGGATTGAGGTCACATTTGTCTGACATACGAAGCCTTAATACACAGGTTGTCTTCAAATTACGATTTAGTATACCTTAAACTTATGTGAGATGGTCAACTAACTCAGTAGACACTGTGGGCCTACCTCTCCATAAAGATCAATGATATCAACACTAGGCGGCTGGCTGTCTCCTGTAGCCACCAGCATGCAGTTACTGAGGCAGGCCAGGCCAGTGTAACGCTTGCTGGACACAAACGAGTTCTGCACGCTCAGAGTTGGGCTGATCTGTGAGTCATAAGAAACTATCCTGGCATTAGTGAAGACCAAATAAAAGATTAAACTGTTTGTGCAAGAGCCAAACTCCACATATAAATTCATGGAAAACTTCTAATGTAAAACCATGCATTCAGTACGCAAAGACAAGTTTCCAACAAATATTTTTTTTCTTCTTTTCTTTAATCGTATTACTATCATAAATGCCATCATCATCAATGCCAATATTATAAAATCATAAACACCACAACTATCATCATCACCATTCCATCATCCTTATGATAATCACCATCACTACCAAACCTCCACCATCTTCACTTGATAGTGTAACCCTTAAACGTATTATTGAACTACAATAATACATTTCTACCATTCTTTTCATCCAATCTCAAAAACATGCAATGTAGTCGAGAACCGAGTCCCACCTTGATAACACAGATTTGTGTGGACATGGGCAGACTGACCGCGGCCAGGTTGTCGGAGATCTGAGTGATGGCCCAGGGTTTGCCGCCCAGCACCAAGCGAGCGTTTCGCTCCCGCCGACCGTAGATGACCTTCACACACTGGTTAGACCAGTCGGTCACCAGCACCATCTCCCCTCCTCTCAACACGATTAAATCTCTGAGTTTGGGCGTTTCTTGGTCCTCTCGAAATCTCGTGTTGATGGTCCTCAGACGAGAAACGCTGACTGGAGCTTCCTCCAGAGACTCGTACGCCTGGTCGTTGTCCATCAGCGAGGAACTGCTCTGGCTATTAACTTGGGAACTTTCCGAAAGTCCACCTCCGTTCCTTATCAAGTTATTGAAAGTAAGCACTGCGCCGCTATTACACATTTGTTGCTCAACTAAACTACTTCTTCCGTTGTCAGTGGACATGTTTGGTGGTACAGAACCAGCCTGTTTTCCTACAGTAGAAGCGCGTGAGGGTTTGCGGTGTAGGGACGGGTGTGACCTGGGTATTTGAGGCTGCTCGCCCTCGTGAACGTGGCGATCTACTGAAGCAGAAACAACAGTATCATTTTTCTTACCTATATTACGGATACGATCAAGAATTGACTTTGGTTCTGCCGCAGACGTTCCAGATGATGATAAAGATGGAAAAATATTCGAACTTGTCACAAGAACTTCATCATCTACCCCTTTCATTGATATCTCTCCAAGATGAATTGGTGGAATAGACTGCTTGTCTACAACAATCTTAATCGAGGCAACATTTGCCAAAAAGCTTCTATAGGACTTAATATCTATTCCATTCTGAAGATTTCCGAACTGCGGGAAAGAGGTTAGCTTGAGTACCTCGATATCTTGAATGGAGTTCATGTTAGACGAAAACATCTCCACTTCCTGTTTCAGCTTAGAGATATCATTTTCAAACTGAACCACTTTAATCGTTATTTTACCATGGATAGATTCAAAGTCATCTCTAAGCTTGTTCATTAGCTTATCCTCAGCGACTTTGATTCTCGAATGAAGCTCTTTAATGATGTTGGCAATGGCTTTTTCTGCCGCAGCCCTCTGACTGTCGAGTTGGTCTAGACACTTCTCCCTTGATTTCTCCAGGTCAGATGCTTCTTTGATCTTGGCTGAGAGCTCTTTCAGGCGAGCTCCGGCCTCCGCCCTCTTGTCCCTGGCTGCTTCAGAGACTGTGAACACCCGACTGCAGCCTCGGTGGGAGATGCCAGCACACAGATGACAGATCACACTATTGCAGTCAGCGCAGTAAAGGTCACACTCAGCGTGCCCGTGCAGGCTACAGGGGTTGGCAGGCCGATCCAGGCGACGTCCCGGGCGCGACTCGACAAATTTGATCAAGTTCTTCAGATGAAAGTCAGTCTTAAACAGGGCAGCCCACTCCGTCGGTGGTCGGCTGGGGTCTGGGGCTCTTATAAACTCGCGACATACTGGACAGTTGAAGCCTCTTTGCCTGGCTATGGCGGACGTTTTATGACGCAGTAGGAAGTTGTGCAAACATTCTTCACAGAACCTGTCAACATCAAGGTGGAAATGGTGACCAAAAGTCTCAAAATAACGTTTCCCCTAAACTAATGTTATGACGATTTTTATTGATTTTTCAGACACAGCAAAATGTTTAGGTTGCGATACAAGGTACGTGAAGGGCTCATGGACCTGCGAGTTTATTGAGTTAAAGGCTTCAAAGGTCGGGCACATGGATTATGACTATTTATAGATTGTGGGTGGCATTTAATCTACCCCCATTTGTGCATTGAATGTAAACAATTTGAAGCTATGCAGTTTGATTGGTTTATAGCTCGATTTTAAGTAATAAGTCCGTGTCTGCCTACCTATATATTGTGTAAAATGATTTCTATTTGACAATTTGTTATCAGAGAACCGCGAACACTTAGGGTGTATTATTTTGATAGTTCAAAATATTCGGTAGACGTAAATCTAATTTGCACAAAACCACAACAAAACCTATTGTTACATTGACTGGGCTTAACGACACTTACTTTAATGAGCTGCATTTTTTTAAAGAGCAAAAAAATTTACACCACACTCAAAATCAGTCACAGAAATATATAATTATGTGTACAAATATTGCCGTATTATAAATTTACGATAGCGGCGTCAAGATAACAGATTTTTTTCCAATTTCTGTAAGATGTAATCAAACTAAAATTTTAATAAACATTATGAGAAGTCCAACCTGTGCAAGCAGCTAAGGGTTTTTGGTTCCTTGAAAACATCAAAGCAGATAGGACAGGAGAGAAATTCCTCCTCCATTGCTCCTGGTTTCGAGTTGGCCATCACAGGGATGTTGCAGGCGAGGAATGGGATGAAATCATCGTTCTGCAGAAGAGCGAATTA
This sequence comes from Elysia marginata, assembly GCA_019649035.1. NCBI lineage: Eukaryota > Metazoa > Mollusca > Gastropoda > Plakobranchidae > Elysia > Elysia marginata. The sequence continues at coordinate 137,595 of BMAT01009209.1, forward strand.
AAGTATAGAGAAGCCTTGTAAGTTGTTATTTCAAAGTAATACAGACTTTAAGCAGCAACGCGTGAGTATGACGGGAACGTCTGTGGGTCTATTTTTAGAAACCGGTTTCATTATTTTTATAGTTTCCTCGATTTGCTTACCCGATTTTCACGTAGGCGCAGTGAGACACGGTGCGTGTGCTTAAGATCTTTAATAATTGTTTAAGGAAAAACATAGAAAAGCTAATTATATAGCAGGACTCCGATATCGTTTTTTTTCTTATTCTTATAAGCCTCTTCCTGGTTTCTTACTTTTCACTAAAGATGTTATTACCTTTGTGACAAGAGATGATTATGTCCAGACATATTCCTAACATCATCACAGCTACACTTCAAATCAACTAATACGCCTATAACTATTTTCTTTAAAAGTTCCCGCTTCTTAAAAATTATATTTTTGCAAATGAGATTTTTGTGATATTATGCCTAACCATGACAATTTTTGTCTTCATGTCTGTTAGTTTCCTAAATTATTGTGTAATTTCAAATATCTCTTTACATTCACGCATTTGTTACTTACCCTCATTTAGGAGGTCAAAAGACGTCCATGAATTATATTGTAATTATTTAATAGGAATCTGTAACGGCTGAACCTAATTTGGCGTTTCATATTATTAATATTTGTCTTATTATTTGGTAAAACATAGTAAAACGATAGCTTGTAACTTAGGCGAATTTTTAAAGCGCAACACTATCATCTCAAACTGTACAGATATCTTTATTTACACAATACAATAATGTCGGCGGAGATCAAACGTTATCTCTCACTATAAATAGATACCAATCACGCCTATGTTAAACTGATTGACACTGTTCAACTGAGCTGGGTACACTTCTTAAGTTTTCTATGAACATTGGTTGTGTAGCCAAGATAGAATAAATGAAAACTTGTACATGAACATTGGTTGTGTAGCCGAGATAGAATAAATGAAAACTTGTATATGAATATTGGTTGTGTAGCCGAGATAGAATAAATGAAAACTTGTACATGAACATTGGTTGTGTAGCCGAGATAGAATAAATGAAAACTTTTATATCAACATTGGTTGTGTAACCGAAATAGAATATATGAAAACTTACCGTAAACTGTTGATATAAAATAGTATACTATTATGCCTGACCAAGTGTGTACTTTTTTGTTTTTTAAAAAGATTTAAGTGGGCGTTGTCTATTATTGTCTCTGTTGGAATTAGGTTAGCACGGCTATGAGAGATAAAGACCAGGACACAACAATGTTATCGGCACATGTAAACTATGATGTTATACACACCAGTTTAACTGATATGATGTTCTGTTATCCGTCTAGGATTGAATCAGATTCGACACACGGAACACGATGACGCTCGTTATTTTCTGTGCGGTTTTGGTTGCCAAAGCAAAACTTATTGTTTCTATGTTTCGAAAGACTAGTATAGCATTGGCCAAAGCTTCTATTATTGTGGAGAAAAGATCGCATCATAACGCTAACAAAAATGTAATAGGTTTCTTTTCTTTTAGCAATAACCACAATAATTTTTCACCGCAATGCATCAAGGACACACTAGAAGTTACTTATAAATTGAACTTTTAAAAATCTTAATCAAAGCCACCAGGCGGCAAAATCGAGCTACTTCACTTGATGCCATTTCATCCGTTAGTGCAGAGGTTGATAAAGTCCAGTTATTAGCCTGATTGGTAATTAAAAATAGCATTTAAAAATGAATATAAATTTTTATATGGTGTTAACGCTAAAGTCGGCTAAACCTAGCTTTTTAGCGCTTTTCCCCCCGTCCCTTTCTTATTTATAAACGACCCGGTTGGTTAATAGCGATGTTAGTAACATCCTGTGGAAATTATACATCGGCAGACAATTATTGAGGCGTTATTCAATTCAATTCAGTTTTATTCAGTCAATAAAAGGTTACATTAGAACATGTATTGAAAATAAGCAATGCTTAGTCAGGCTGGCAGATTCAAACATTATGAATATTAATGTAAAGTACACTATTATCTTTCTCTCTCCCTTTCTGTCTGTCTGTCTGTCTGTCTGTCTCTCTCTTTCTCTCTCTCTCTCTCTCTCTCTCTCTCTCTCTCTCTCTCTATCTGTGCAGCATTCTCTCTCTAATGCCACAGCGAACAAGAAATGCATGCACTCCTATTAACACATCCCGCTCAACAAAACACCTTATCCTAATGTGTCCTTCATTTAATCAAAAGATTTGATTAGAACAATCTCTTAATTCTAGTCCCTTCAAAATGTTTTACGGCTTGGAGAAAGAAGCTATTTACCAATCGTTTAGATTGGATTAACCTAGTGAGGTTATAATATTAAAGGAAGCATAATAGTTCGTTACTTCTATAGTTCTTCCGCCCCACAGAGTCGCGAGGAGGCACATTCCCGCTCCCCAGTCCCTAATGGATTGTCCAGACGTTACCTTTGGCCGAAATCATGCGTCGAATCTCGGGCTATGGTGATTTTGTTAGTTTTCATGCCCTGTTTCTACACTAAATGGTATAGTGAGGATTGGAAGTTAGAGATTTGGAGATGGAAATCATAACATTGGAAACTTGGTACACAGGTGGGAAAGAGAAAGGTCTGTTTTATTCTAATGAGAGGAACTAGGTATCTTCAACTAACCATGAATGGTTTTTCAGCAGATTTGTTTTATGATCTGTTGGATAAAACTAAGGACAACTTGTTTATTGGCAAGATGTTTCCAGGAGTGCTTTAAATTTAGTTATCATACTTACAAAAATCAAATCCAAAACCTTAGAAAGTTTCTAACATGAAGTTTACTGAAACTGTATCAAACGCTTTTTTAAAATCTATATAGTTAAAACAATACTATTTCTCATTTGATCGCTTTCACAATCTATAATGTCTGCTGTTTCTCTCAGTGAGGACGATGTGTTTCTGCTTTTTAGGAAACCCGACTGTTCAGTACTAACAATGTCGCTTATGACCTTACCAAGGCGTACAGCTAGAGCTTTAGCCAGGATCTTGTAGTCTGTGTTAGTTAATGAGATGGGACGCCAATTGCCTAAATCGTCCCGCGAAAGCCCTTTATTTTTGTGTAGGAGGATGATCATTCCTCTTCTTTCAATTGTGAGTATGATAACTGGCGGCTCTGTAGATTGTATGGGTAAAAATCTAATAAATGAGATTTTTAATAAGTAAAAAAAAAATTCGGTATGTATTCCATATATACCTGGAGGTGATTTTTTCAGTGCTGCGAGCACCTCCTCTTCTTTGAGTTCCTCGTCGCAGAGGGTTTTTGCACTCGGCTCTAATTTGGGCTCCTCGCGTTTCTTTTAGCATTGACATTTCTGTTTCTTTTTTAAGGAGTCTCAGCATTTTCTGTGCCATAAGCTTGAGCCTTTTTGGTTTTATTTAGTGTTTTTAAATTTCTTACTTTATTGAATTTGTGTTTTGTACAGCGAAATCGTACATATTGCCTGCTTATTTCCTTGATTTCGAGTTTTATCATTTCCCATCTTTGATGAGGACCCAGATTTGAAAGCTTATCTTTTGCTCCATGGAAAAGGTTGTTTTTCATATGGACATATGCGTGGTCCGGGAGTAAAGATGTATTTAATTTCAATGTTGATGTTCCGATTTCAAATGGTGTGACACTGAGGATAACATAGATCGGCCTGTGATCTGAGAAGCCTAGTGATTTTATATACGTTTCGGCAACGTCTCTGGCGAGGTCTTCTCCTAGTAGGATGTAGTCCAGTCTTCTTGTGATCATGGGAGAACCTCATCTCCAGGTAAAGTCTTTTTCTGCAGGGTGATCCAATCTCCATAATTAAATCAGTCAGTTGAAGTTCGGAAATACATTCAGAAAGAAAACGTATGGTGTTACCTGGGTGTTTTCTCCCTGATTTCACGTCAAGTTCACGTCTAGAACTGTATTGCAGTTACTTAGGCATATAACGTTTTCTAGTCGATCCTGTCCTGTCATTGATAAGATTTTTTGTTCTACCTTGTTAAATAACTCCAATATTTCCTGTTCGGCACAAGGACTGTAAATATTGATGACGTACAATGCAATGCCAGGGGAAGTTTGTACTGGAGTTATAATTATCCTTTCATTTTTGTGAAGTAGACGAATTTTATCTTGCTTGAGTGATTTATCAAAAAGAGTTATAAGGCCTTTACTTCTTTTCGTGCCACCTGTTAGATGGATGTGGCCCTCCCATTCTTTTTTCTAGTTGCTTCATGTCGCCCTCTATCAGATATGTCTCTTGTAGCGCAGCAATTGTTGTGCGTTCTCAATTTAAAGTTCTGAGGATGGCTTTTCTTTTTAGCGTGTTTCTTAATCCCCACACATTCTATGATAAAACTTTTATTTTACTGGTTCCATTTTCTCAATATGGGTTTGTTTATGATGGACCTATGACGTCTCAAAGATGACCCATTAGTCCATATCTGAGCTGCGCTCTCTATGTTTGCGTGGGCGCTGCTCATTCTCAAGAGTTTGACTCTCAGGTTTGTACCTTTACTTGCTCAAAGAGCGCCCCTTCTCCAGGTGCTTAGTAATGTCGGCCTGTGGGCCTTTTTCGCTTTTAGTTCTGCCTCTTCTATCAGTTGTGTCCGATTCTCTAGGTGTTGAGGACTCAGCTGAAGCTTTTCTTACTGTTGGGCTGGAGGATTTTTCTATACTCGTCTTCGGATTTGTTTTCTGAGATTTTTTCGGGGTTTTTACTTTTGTCCATCCTCCCGATATATCTTGCCGGGCTTGTTTTGCTTTTGTGTCTTTCTTCCTCCGTTTCAGTGCTGTGATCTCTCTTTTTTTTTGTCAGATTTGTTATCTTTTTCCATCTGTTTTTGGCAGTTTACCGCTCTATGGCCTGGCTTTTTGCAGACAAAACACACTTCTTCGTGAGTTCTGTCTACATGTCATCTCTGTGACCATCTCTTTATGGAACAATCTTGCTTTGAATTGACTGACATCAATATTTTGCTCGATGTTTGTTTCGGTACATCGATCCATACGAACCTTAGTTTTGATAGCCACTCAGTGGGTTTGCCTTGGGGATCTCTGATCCCCTCCATTTTTATTTTAGATCGCAAAGTCAAGCCCTTTTTAATCAGGGCCGCTTCTAGCGCCTCATTTGCAACGGATATCGGTATGTCCGATATCAGAAGTTTGGTTGTGGGAACTTCTTTCCCGTCGTTTCCTCGTAAGAGTAAGGGATCTGCGAACTGACTTCAATGTTTATTCCATGGATTGTCAGCCCTTAAGGCAAAAGCTTAGTACGAGGCTCTGGCCCATTAACGTAAATACGCCATAGTGATTTGATTCTTTGGGCTCCGCCCTTTTCTCGCCTCCCCATACTTTTACTAGCGGCCAAACGAATATCGTAGTTTGTGTTGTTCTCACGGTCTGGCAGATTTCGAGGCAAACAAAAACAGGCTGAGTCATTATTTAACTCTTAGGCCTTAGTGAAGACTCTTCAACATTGTATTAAGTTAATGTGTTACTGATTATTTGGTACCCAAAGTACTTCGAGATGGGCTACTCTTACAAAAAGAGCGCGGGGATCTGGAAAATAAGATCAAGTGAAAATTAGGAAAAGGAGTAAAGACGGTCCGAACTGAAAGGGAAAAAGGGGAAGCAAAGAAAAATATATAAAGAGCTAAAATATGGAAGGAATGAAAAAGCCACGCGCCGAAACACCTAAGGAGTGAAACTAAATAGGAAGGAAAGCCTGAGTAGAGACCTAAGTCAAAGGAGAAAAAGAATGAACGAAGCAAAAGTGGACGAAGCTAGGAAAGTAGAGAGTAAGAGGGGAAAGAGAAACAAAAGAAAGAAAGGGGGCAGGAAAACCGAGCGAAAAAGAGAAGGTAAACTGGTTAACTGAGGAAAAATGAAGGAATAAGGAAAGGGGATAAGGAAAAAAAGTAAATCGTCGTCAAGCTAGGCCAATGGCCGCTGACACCGCAGCGGGCTTGAGCCGAAAGGGAGGGAGAAATGAAAGACGTGTGTTTCTCTAGTTTTGCCTCCATCGTTATCTATCTTCTCCTCTCTGCCTCTCTATCTCTCTTTGTCTCTATGTTTTTAGTTCTTGCTAAGCATATCATCGCACTTTTTTAGCTCATGCATTCCTTAATCATGCGGTCTCTATGTTTTTCCTTTTGAGATATTGTCTTTATATTTTGTTTCAAACACTGAAAGAGATGAAAGTATTAATTTTCTAATGTGCGCATTGGACTAATCACCGGACTGATCGATTTCTTTTGACAGGATCTTTCGTTTCAGCCTTTGATCATAAAAATCAATGTTTTATCTGGTCATGGAGACAAAAGAATAAAACGGAAATTTTGAATCTTTTTGTAAAGTCACACATATCCCGTGTTTACCTCTGAAAGAAAATATGCCTTTGATTTAAAAAGTGAATATTCCTTTGTCATGGTAACGTTATGTCATAAGAACATTAGATAACCTTTCCAACTTGTATAAAACAAGATTTAGACTAATTTTTGTGATATTTGCCTCGAACTTGTAAAGCTATGCTGTTGGTTAAACTCTTCTGTGTTCTTATTTTACTTGGACGCTTTGGAGCTTCGAAAAAACATTGTAAGTTATAGAAACTTTTCATTCTGTGATTTTGATTGTGTGAGATAATATACAACATTTCTAATGCTAAAGTCTAACTACCGATGTCTTTAAGTTGTTTTTGTGTCTCTCATTAAGTAGATCAACTCGATCTTGACTGCAGTCAGTAACTAGGAATTGTGGATAAATTTAATGTTAAAAAAAACTTTTGTCACACAATACGCTCTAAGTACCTTGCCTAGAAATAGAAAGAGAAACATCTCACTCCATCAAAACAAGAAACATAAACATGCGAATTCAATATAATTGTCAACAAAAATATCTCTTCAGGCCTTTGTAATTTACAACAACTGCGATATTGCTAAAAAGGACTCTCTCTCTCTCTCTCTCTCTCTCTCTCTCTCTCTCTCTTTCTGGACTGTGTGTCCATGGATATATGTTTTTCTTCCTTTCCTTCGCTGAGTCTGTCTATCTTGATTTTCCTAATAGAGTACATGGTCTAAACAGTGCTCGACTTGTTATCTATTTATCTATCTATCTATTTATCTATTTATTTATCTATCTATCGATCTATTGCTATTTATTTATCTATCTATCTATTATCTATCTATGCACCTATTTATCTATTTATTTATTTATTCATTTATTAATTTTGGGGCTAAATGACACAAGTAGTAGAGTGCTCAAATATAGGAGCATCTTTAACCCAAAGATTAAGGAATTATGACATTTGTCTACATTTATATCTATCTAAATGTCTATAAATTTGTCTATGTATTTGTCTGTCTGTCTATCTAACGCCCCGTTTGTCAAGCTGCCTGTCAATTTATCCATCAATATATTTATCAATATATTTTTGATTATTCATCTATCAACCACCCTATCTATTATTATTTATATTTCTGTCTGTCTCTACACCAATCTAAATTTATATCCCTGACTTTTTGATCCTCCCGAACAAAGATAAAACCTTTAAAGGCCTTACAAAATGTAGCCGATAAAATTAGTGTTAACGGGCCTATTCATCCTTTCTAACATGTCAAGATTTAAAACATGTAAGCACAAAGAAAGTTTAAGAAGCTGCACAAATTCCATTATCGGTTAGTTTAAAACAGGTAGACTTATTTCTAATGTTTCAAACAGTTTACCTTTTGAGAATGTCTCTATCAAACGACAGCCCCTAATCTCGACTTGGAATGGACTACAGTCTTGGTTGCTACGTCTTCAACCGAGCATGGTGCCAACATTTCGGACATGTATTTCAACAGGGAGGGTAAAATGGTCACTTCCCGTGAAGTTTTTTTCGACCCACCCAAGATTGAAGCGGTATTGGAGAGTGGAACACACGACAGCAAAGTGTTTAGAAGTTGTTTCATCGATGCCTGGGCTCGCGCTAAATTTTGCCTAAGTGCCGAATGTCCGGGTATCCAAGACTCGGATTTACTCAAGGTCTATGGGGTTTGTAGACGATCTGGCTGTAATAATGTTATTATTGTTGAGAGACCAAAAAAACATATTACGGGGCTCACCTTAACTCTGCCTACGGCGATTTGTGAAATAAGCGGGCTTTTTTAACTGTTAATTTTTCCTCAGCCAACTAGTTTTCTCTTTTTTTTAACCAGACATGGACCTGGAAAATTTGCAAAAGCGTCCAAACAAATTGAACTTTTAATAATTGTGAAACCAGTAAACTCATGACATCTAAAAACCTAAGTTATTTCCAAATAGATGACTTACAGATTATTATGTCTTCTGTTGGACATATCAATCGAAAAGTCGTATTACATAAACGGAGGCCGCTTTCTCCAACTTATTAGTAATAATTTTTTTCTAGAAGTAAGAATCTTTCGGGTTTTGTAAATATTTTTTGGGGCTTGTGTGAGTTCATTTATTCTTGTGAAACTGTTCTTAAGACCTGGGACTAATCTGAAACAGCCCTATTTAGACTTACGGCAAACATCCCATTTTTTCGTAAACTATGTGCATGCCATGATATAGGTCCAGATAAGAAATTCACAACTGTCGATTTAGTTACGGTATCAGTGCTGGACCTTCCTCACATACTTGTTATTCGAAGGTATTAACCTTTTGTCCATGCTTGCTGAAGTATCAAGTTCTTTTCTTGCTTCAGCGAAAAAATATGCGCAAAATCCTTAAATTTCAAGCTTTGCGATTATTATGTCCTTCTGGCGCTAGCATAGCGATTAAAGATTTCAGAACTTGCATTATTTGGTCTTGAAAGGTTTAGAATTTTTTTATACAAGCGTAAAAGAAAATCGAAACTAAAATTTATGGAAACTCCCTCTGCAAAATCCCTTCTCTTTATTTACTTAATTTAATTGAAACTGGGAATCTCGACCTACAAAATAAAACAAAATTATCGATGTATGTTTTCTTTAATCTATATTAATTTTTTTTCCAATCTGTAGTAAAAAAAAACAATTATCATGTTTATAGCTATCAGAAGAGCAATGATGCTTACCATGGTCTAGAATCTATTTCACACCTGAGATAAAAAAATTTGGTACCGTAATAGAAAGACACAGTCTAAATTGATGTTTTCTAGAGTTTTGTAGCGAATATTTATAAAAAGTGAACTAGATTCAGAACTACAAATTCAATAATTAAGATTTTTACAGCTTTTTGTTATCCCCTACTGAAAAACTCAAAAAGCAACCTTTTAAAAAAACAGTGTCTTGAAAACCTTATAGATTATTTGTAGTACGACTCTATCCTACTTACTGTCTGGGGTAAAAGTGATAAGCTTCAAAAACTTACTTATTTTTATCTTTTACAATAAACAGCGGCCGTCCATTTTTTATCCATTTAATAGCTATTTTATGCTCGATCTAACATGTAAATATTTTATGAGTTAGCGTTACCCAAAAGGATATGAAATTTATCTAGTTAATTAATTAAAAAAATATAAGGAAAGAGATTAGGAACGGGAGAAGAAAAGTCTATCAATGCTGTTATCATTGTCATCATCAACAATATAACTTTTTATAAAATTTTGCCATGATCATTTTCAACATTGTCATCATTATAACTGTAGTAAACATTCATTATGTGTATTACTATCGAACACTTGAAAGTAATCTATTCAGATTTAGAACCATTTATCGACATAAACAAAACCTTTTAACTAAAAGTCACAAAAAATCATTTAATTTTATCAAAAAAGTTGAAATTCAGTTTTAAATTGATATTCATTTTTACACTCGATTGGACAAAGTAAAGGTTTGTTCTCGGTCAAATCAAGCACTCATTGCTCTTTGGAATTCTGTATTATTTAGACTCATTACTTGCCTGGTTTTAGTTTACGCTGCCTTCTTCTTTACGTGTACCATTATGATCTTTTCTAAACAGTTTTATCCAGATAGATATCTTGTTCAATTTGTATGTATAAAATAGTCAACATCGATGATAAATTGAAGTTTATTTCGCTTCTCTTGCTTGCAGATCCGTTTCACTCTGTGGAACTCAGACGCCACAAAGGGAATAAGTATTAAGTTTCATGCAGTCTCCAACATTCCCCGCGAGTGGTTCACTGAGGACAATGTACAGACGATGGATATGTGCTGTGACGACTGCCGCTTTGGGTGATCAGCTTTGATTATGATCTGTAGTTTTAGGCCTAGAAGACACTAAATAAAACATCCCCTTCAAGCTAATAAAATGTTCACGAAGAGATAAGAAATTGATACGTCTATTATACCAGCTTTTTTTTTAGATCAAAGTTAAATTTATTTTTTGAATGGTCCTTCCTAAATAGATTTTTTGAATACTTTTTTTTCGGTCAATGGCAGTGTTTTTTTGTTTTTTTTTGTGATGTGCACATTGGCCATTTTGAGCATAGAGATCAGATGGACGACGTGCTATCAATTCTAAACTCCGGAGTACTATTGAAACGAGTTGCATCCCGGCTCTGAGAGAGTATAATTCTGATAAAAACCACCAACGATAGCGGTCCCCTTTACATTACATTTTAAAAATCTCAAACTACGGCAGAGCGTTCTACCCTCTGTTTGCTTTTTCTAGGGGGGGGGGGGTGTCACACAGCAAAAAGAGATTTAAATAGTATCATTCGACACCGCAGAATTCTGAAGTTTAGACGAAAGTCCAAATGTTTCAATGTCATATCAATTCGCATCACTGAGGTTATGCTCAAAAACAGATGTAGAAAAAATTCGAGGATTAGCCACACATTTTCCTCAAAATTAGACCTAAATTTTGACTGCAATTTTTATTAAAATCTTGGACGCCAAACCCTAATACCACAGCTTTTGATACTTTTCTGAACCCAGCTTGTGGTTTTTCATTGATTTGTTGCAGAAAATGATATACCATTTATCAATAAATTAAATTATCGTTAATCACAACACAAAGTACCTTTTCTTGTGATCAAACACGTAAGAAACTTTAGTCACTTACTATCAATCCCCACAATAAAAAAAGGAATAGAATCGATGGGCCGCGTGGGCACCTCTGCCCAATAGTTAAACCTGAAGGAGGAAATGATAAAGTAAAGAAAGTTAGATGAAGGAGGAAATGATAAATAAAGAAAATTAGATGAAAGAGGAAATGACACAGTTAAGAAAATTAGATGAAAGAGGAAATGATAAAGTAAAGAAAATTAGATGAAGGAGGAGATGATAAAGTAAAGAAAATTAGATGAAGTAGGAAATGATACAGTAAAGAAAATTAGATGAAAGAGGAAATGATACAGTAAAGAAAATTAGATGAAAGAGGAAATGATAAAGTACAGAAAATTAGATGAAAGAGGAAA
>BMAT01009209.1:153853-166219 GCA_019649035.1 Elysia marginata
ACAAGTGTGTATTCAGTTACATTCTGTAATCTATGTTCAGATTTCCCGGTAGGCCTAGTGGGTTCAGGAGTTTGCCTTATTTGATACGTGGAAACCTGATACACAAATTTTTGTTTTATCTACCAAGGGAGTATGTATTTGGTATATCACCAGAACATGGATGATAAACACGATATAGTTATATGTATTGCTTCAAACTTGGTGCCGTACCTCACATTAAAATAAGAGGTAGTACAGTACTTATGTAAAAAAAATTTCCAAAGTATTTGAGATTTTAATTTTTTTCCCTCCGTCTCTGTCTCTGCCTAAGTATCTGTCTATCCGTCTGTTTTCTGTATGTCTCTCTCTCTCTCTCTCTCTCTCTCTCTCTCTCTCTGTCTCTCTCTCTCTCACACACACACCACCACACAATTATGTCTATGCAAGTATAGTTAGAGATATCACTAAAAAGCAAAGCTGTCACATGACAATTCAGAGTACAGTACTATTTGGGCTGGTTCTAAGATAACAATATGCAATATGAAATACCGGTTTTTCAAACTTTACAATAAACCTTAATAAGCGCTCCACAATTCACTGCTTGAGTTCTTCTGGGATGCAGGTATAAACTGTTTTACCGTTTATATTTATCATTTGATAACTTGGGCCTTTAGTTATTAAGTATTCAGTTTTACGATGTCAAATACAAAATTAAAATTTAAATCCAATTTGTTCTAAGTCATAGAATTGTAATTACCACAAAACAGTAACGCGTAGTTTTGTTTCGTTTTTTTTTATCTAAAGTTTGTTTTTGTCTCATTCACCATCTCCACCTGACTACGGTGACATATTTGTTTGTTCCCACAGCTGGTTGAGTCCATCTACTCACACCTGGTGATTCCCAAGCCACTGCTTAGCAGCTACAGACGAAGGCTGAACTCTGTCTCAGACAGACGCACCTCTTCCTGTGTGCTCGGTGCCCTGGCCTGCGCATTCATGTCCTTCTCTATAGGGCTCGTTTTCCTCTTCGATCTCAGCTCATGGCAACGCCATTGGCCTATTCTGAAAAGGAATTTTTGTGGCGTGTAAGAAAGCGTTCACGTACCGGTATAACGCCACCAGAAGTTAGCTCTTTTACCCCCCCCCCTCTCCTTTCTCAAAGATAATCGAGTAATTATAATTCTTAAAAGGGAATTAGAAAGAAAATCCATCTTTTATCGCTTGTACGCTTTTAGCCCTTTGTTGCATGGTGCTCACCACAATGGACGCGTTTTTTGAGGACTACCATAAACTACCCTTTACGGAAAAAAAAGTTTTATTTCACAATAGCAATCTTAGTATACCACTTTTTACCTCTGGCAAGCATGAGGAGCTTACTCTTTCATTTTAATATTAAACATGAGCATACGGTTTTGGAAGCTTGACTGCTGATATGAAAACCAATCTTCAACTTCTTGGCGTTCACTCAGGTGGACACAAAGTGTCACAAATCAGCAGCTGGAGTGCATGGCGTCCACTCCAGTGCACAAGCTAACCCCTTCTAAATGATGGAATATGAAAATTTTAACTTTATAAGTTGATTATTTATGCTAAAATGAACTTACACAACAAGTTTCATCCATATTCCAACATTTCTCTGGCCTCATGCAACAAAGGGTTAATTGATAATCTAAAAGGTCTTTTGACTGTATCAAAAAGTGTGTCAGAGTCTCCCCCTAGCTGATGACATAATATATGAATGTTCTCAAAGAACTGCAAAGCGAAGCAGATCTGCTGGTACCCCTCATCATATCAACTGGAATTGACAAATAGGCTGTTCTTTTTATTTTCTGGTTCCATTTAGTCAGAAGCAAATAAGGGTATTCAAGATAGGCATTAAAAAATTCAGAGTGCTTGTCCCATGTAAAGAGAGCTCGCTGTGAGAATTTTTTTCAACTACCTAAGTATATGTTTTTTCTCCTTCTCATCTTTTTTTTTTGTTCACATTGGTGCCTATTTTTACATTGTGTAATCATCCCCCCTCTCTCTGTATCTGTCTCTCTCTCTCTGTCTATCTGTCTGTCTGTCTGTCTCTCTTTCTCTCTCTCTCTTTGCATTTCGATTTCTCTCCCTGTCTCTCCTTTCCTCTCCTCATGTCTCTTCCTCTTTGTCTCCCTTCTTTCTCGCTCTCTCTGCCTCTCTCTCCTTATCTCTCTCTCTCTCTCTCTCTCTCTCTCTCTTTCTCTCTATGTGGACCTTCATCACTCTTTTTTACTCCGTAGCTTTTATTCTATTTTTAATTCCTTCTTTTTCATAGCAAAAGTTTTCGGTTCTTATTTTCATACTTTTTAGTATGACGTTTTTGAGTGTAAAACAAAATAAAGCACAAAACTGTTGTAGAAAGATTCCGCAATTTCAGGTTTTGTTGTGGTTGTTCTTTTTTTTTTTTCTTCAGATGGCTTTCTATGTTTTTTTTTAACTCCTAGTTCACACTTCTTGTACAGTTCGACTGTAACTGAAAAGAGGAAAAGAAATCTAAAATAAAAAATCCTATCAGCTGTAAGAGGGAAGTGTGTCTTGGCTAAATGTTATGTTAACGATATGTCAGAACAGTCAAAAAATTCATTAACATGTTTGCCAACGGCGTAAAAGTCTTCCCATCTTTCAACAATATTGAATAAAGTAATACAATTACAAAACGATCTGAAATCATTGAAAGAGTGGTAATAACATGACAATTACGCTTTTAAGTGGTAGTCCAGTTATACATAACATTATTGTCAAAAAAATTACTGGTATAGTTGCATACTGAAAGACAAAAACACTGACGGAGAGCTAGAAAAGACCCCTTGCGAAAGTGATGTGGGTGTGTACGTGGACCCTTGTCTGAAATTTAGCAAGCACAGCGAAAATTAGTATATATAAGCCAATAATATTGTAAGACAAATCAGAAGGTCTTTTGACTACATCAACAAAGCTTTGCTAATGACTTTTTTCTAAAGCCTGCGGTCACATTTGGAGCACGGGAATTGTGTATATGGTTCCCAATCTATAAAACAGACGCAATATTGATAGCAAAAGTTCAGTGACGGGCAACAAAACTAGTACCAGATATATCGTATCTGATCTACGAGCAAAGACTTCGAGGTTTAGACCTACCAAGCTTAATGTATAGAACTTATCGTAGAGATTTGATTGAAGCATGACATCAAATAGAGACACTAGAACAAGAGGTAATTGCTACAAACGCATAAAACATAACTGCCACCTAGATATCAGAAAAAAATTACTTTAAGCTTAGTCTAAGGATAGTTGAGACATGGAATAGCCACTGTCATTAAAACATTAAAAAACCAAGTTGACAAACTACTGCACTGATACAAATTCTGCATGAATTTATCTCTCAAACCATTTTTTTTAATCTGCGCAAGCTGGTGAGGATTGGGATTAAGACCATTGATAGACCTCTGGCTCATCAAGATTATTTCTCCTGCATTCCGGTAATATTAGTTGTAACAAACAGAGAAGATTAAGAAACCCCCTTCAACGAGTATGAATACCCCTTTTCTCTGGTATCTTTTGCCATCACCCACACTTCCTACCAAAGTAAAAAGCAGTCTTTATCAATTTGCTTAGGCTTGTAATCCTTATCGAGGAACCTTGGCAAAGAATTTTTTTTCATTGCATCGAAAATTTACATAAAAAAACAGGAAGTTGCGTCATCAAAAAGTGTCTAGATCTAGTGATTTTTAACTCGACTTAGAGAGATCTAGATTTATGTGGCATTGCTTGTTGATATGTACTAATCTATTTCACATCTCGAACTAAGGTTTCGTGTTCTTGTCTTTATGAAGATCCAGATCTACCGGGTAGACTTCACATATCAAATTTTAATGTAGTTAGAATGATAAAAAATAAGAGACTTCTAAATACAAATATATAACACTAAATCAAATCTAAACTAGATCCTGGTTGGAAACATTCGAAAAATTTAGGCGTCGTTAGCCTAATCGTTAAAATTGAGTTCTAGCTCTAGGCCTATAGAGATCTAGATGAATCTATAACTAAACCTCTTTGAAACCTAGATTTACACATTAAATCATGATGTAAAAACTCTAGAATCAACAGACAGTAGATTCGATGTGGATTTAAAATAACTCTAAATCAAGCTATTCAGATATCTAGACCTGATCAAAGAGGTTTACTGTTGTTTACTGTCGTAAGCTAACAATTTTTGACGATTCATAGAGAGCAGATATAACTAGATCTAGATTCTACAAACTATATATGCTAGGCCTATAGAGCATGGTGCAAATCGGGGAAATTTTACCAAAGGAGTATTTAAAATCAAATAAACCTAAATTTAAAGTTAGGCAAGAAATAATAAAAGGTAGACTTCGACACAAAACTAAATCTAGATCTAGATCTAGATCTAGATCCAGATTAACAGTTTCAAGACCAAAATCAAAACCCGAAAGGCGAACATCAGTTGCAAGGAGACAGAGATGCATTGTGAAGACAAAGAATAGGACTTTAACGTACGCTCTTAGAATTTTGGTGAACATTTTATACAGACGCCTTAGAAGAAACACTTTTGTTAACAGGGCATTTAATATGGTCAGAAGCGTAAGTTCTTGCTCTTTGTTGGAGTGGCGCGGAAGCTTTTTCAGCTCACCAACTCAAGTGACGAAGAACGACTATTGTGAAATGTCAAGCCAAGAAAACGAAAAGCAGCATTTACCTCCCTCTACGTCAAGCTTTTGCAAAGGTAAACTGACACATTGCCAACTATAAAATTGAACTTTTCGGTAAACAAATCAACATTATCAAATGCTTCGTTTTTTTTTTCAGGATGAGGTAGAGATACAATTTTGTATGCTAAGTAAACATCTAATTGTGCTTTTGCTTTAAAATGAAATTGATTATAGTATAATAGGCCTAATGGTGAATATAAATTAATGATAATGATAAATCAAAGCAGGAATCATTTTCAACTTTTACCACTGGCATCCATCAAAAAGAAAACTTTTTTCAATCTGACTTTATTTATTGGTTATTCATTTTACTGGTGGTAACTTTTTAAGTGTTGTGATTAAAGTACATAGTAAACATGCCTTACAATGTTGTGATATCAATAAGCTATTGGGGCTCACAAGCCAGAATATATTATAAAATATATAATTGACGCAGGAAAGAAAAATAAAGTCATGATTTTTAATTATACACTGTTCTTCTTCTTCTTCTTCTTCTTCTTCTTCTTCTTCTTCTTCTTCTTATATTATTATTATTATTATTATTATTATTAATATTATTGATTTTATTATTATTATTTCTATTTTAATTAGAGTATTAGTCTTGCTCTGCAATACCCTTCATGCCGGAAGCACAATAGTCTTATCCTGTCTGCCTGGGCGCGCTACAGGTGCACTATCATTTTCTGATGACAAGACTCTGCACATATGCATTTCACAAAAATAATAATAAATAGTACAAATAATAAATGAACGAATGAATACGACCTCCCATGCGTAATTTTCACATTAAGATGTCAACATTTCCAACACAGTTATTCGAAATGTTTGATCTTTTGATAATAGTCCTGGCTACCCAGTACATGTAAATCCTTTGTGAATAAAACCACAAAGAATATTGTGATACAGTCAGACTTTGAAAAGCATTCTTTGTCATTTTGAGCTTCTGACAATAAAACTGCAATACAAAAATAAAATGTTGAACGAGGTTGATATATCGTAAAAGAGACTATTGACGTCGGTTATGAATCTTTTATACATATTATGTGTGTTTTCATTGTGTTTCAAAATACCCTATGAGGGCATTCGGGGATTTCGGTGCACTGATCAAATAATGCATGTTTAATTGTTGCTTTTGTACAAGGGACGCTGTGGTTCTCTTTGTCTCTATTTTTCTAGTTAGCTAAGTGCTCGCCACGAAACTGCTCACGTTACGACTTTTTGACACGCTAATATTTTAGCTGGCCCCGTTTTTAGTTGGCCCGGAATTTTTTCAACATCGAAATAGGCTAAAGGGAGAAAAGTAGGTAGATCTAGGCTTCTAGGAATTTGTCTTTTGAACCAACTAATCAAAAAACACAATGTTAGACCTAGATGGTGGGGGGAAGGGCGTGATAGGATAAAGACGATTATTTGGACATGAACATGTTAAACGTTTTGAGATCATGCAGTATTTAATTTTAAGGGTATCTCCCGGTGTTTCAAAAGTTTTAGAATGTTTTTCTTTGGCCTTTATGGCAAAAATTTCAATACCACAATCGCCCTCTATTGTTCACTCAACTAAGAGTGACAGACATGATTTTATTATCAGTCTTAAAGTGGTATCTTGAGGAAAGCATTCCCATCCATGCCTCGTTCTATCAGCTAAAAAATGTAGACTTTATACACGCAATATTATAATTATATTTAATCTATCAAGAAGGCTTCTTGGAACTCAAGCTTATTCATAAGTTTTGGCATGATACTTACTTAACGACACAATTGATCGTGATATTATTAATAGTAGAAATATCAACAATATTAGCAGCAACAACAATAGTAAGAAGAAGAAAAGGAGAAGGAGAAGAGGAAGAGGAAGAAGAAGAAGAAGAAGAAGAAGAAGAAGAAGAAGAAGAAGAAGAAGAAGAAGAAGAAGAAGAAGAAGATGATGATGATGATGATGATGATGATGATGATGATGATGATGATGATGATGATGATGATGATGATGATGATGATGATGATGAAAGTAATTGCGATGACGGTGGTGATAAATATAAAACTAATCATGATATTCATTTTGTCATCAAAATATAAATTGGTAAAAATGTTTTAAAATTTTAATAATTTCTACGCTTTAAATTTCTTTGGAAAGTTTGTTTTACCTTCTTAATTTGCTTACATTTTGGGCGTACAATTGAATGCTAAAATATATTGAAGTGCAAGCAACAACAGATACAGCTACACGAATCCTAATATTGTCAAACTAAAAAATTACGCACTTTCAGTATTGAACCTCTCAGCGACTTTGTCAAACGTTAATTCACTTCACGTTTTTCTCTGCAAGTCCTCTATTCATAAGTTTGATGGATAGTGTGTGACCATGCTTTTTCATGATTTTGAAAAAAAAATGAATGATTTGGCAAGAAGATCAATCATTACTTTTGTCAGCTACCTCAATCCTGATATTAGTGAACTAGAAATCAAAATAACGAACCCATCAAAACCAAGCAATGCTATTTCTCTCAGCAGTATTAGTTGTAGTAACGCATGGCTATGCCTCCGAATTTTATTTTGTCCTTCAAAATTGTAAAAAGGTCAATTACATCTTCGACGGTTTGATATCCTCCTTTAAAATTCATTATTCCGTATTGCACTGTTAGATTGCCTGTTGTTTAGTGTCTTTTATTACTCTGTTTGCAAGTTGGCGAGATCCTGAGTCTTCATTAATTTGGTGCAGGTTCGACACTGATAATCTTAGCCGTTACCTCTCTTTACTCATCTACAGAGATTATAAACCTGAACAGCAACAATAATGCAACGACAATGGGCGACACACAACAAGATGTGGTTAGCCGTGGGGCAGCAGGCCAGCGTGTGAGGACACACTCTGCCAACAGGCCCGGCACATCGAGGCGCAAACTTCGGGGAGCTGGACGACACAGGGGTCTTGTCGCTCGATCCATCGGCAGTAAGAACTTTTTCTCTATGCATACAAACTCCCCCAGTTTTGCTTACTAATAATTACTTTTTTTTTCAGTTTCCAACTAAATTTTTGAAAACAATTCACCTATTAATATACCCCCCCCCCTTTTCACACACACACAAGTGCCTGTTTTTCCCTGTCATTGAGCAAACATTTTGCAGCATAGAAAACCTGCAAGAACATATTAAGGGACACTATCTAGTTTGGCATGGTGTAAAATCTGATAAACTAGTACAATAGACACTTAAATTTCATAAAGTCATCTCTAAGTTCGATCCAAACGAGTGTTTTAAATAACTAGTTTAATTGTTTGAAAAATGCACCTTTGAAGAAATATGTAATGAAAATATATACTGATAGTCTAACTAACCTAAAGGTTTTGACGGCTTTAAGAACTTTTTAGGTATTTCATATTGTAAAGTGAGGGTGTAGGCAAACCAACATTTTATACTTGTCAATTTTTTTTTCTAGAACCAAAACTTCGCGAGCGACGGCGAAACGAAGGCAATCTGAAGCGCAGAATGATTAGCACTCTAAGAAAAAAGAAGAAGAAACTCAGAGCGCGCAACGTTTTGGTCAGAAGACTGCACGCTAAGACCATATTGTCCAAACCAGCCGAACGAGAAGATACTCCACACGCTTCAAACCAAGAAGTTTCGACAATGTTTCCATTTCAGGAAAACAAATTCAAAGACAGCTCTCCTGAAACAAATTCGAAATCAGAAATTTCCAACGTGGAGACAACCGAGGTCCCAGCAACATCAAAATTTGCAAAAAGAAATTCGCATAAATGGAGGACATTGATGAAACTTGGGAATACTGTCTCTGCAGGGCGTGCTTCAGCACAAACCCCAAAGAAGAAGCGTTGGGAAAGAAGGGCGGTGGAACACAAAGCAAAAGAAGATGGGGCTACATCCAATAGTGCATCTCGGTGTAACATTACTGCTGGTCATACTCAAACAAAAGATCAATCTCCAGATAACTCAGAATGGCCTGCACTAGCTACACCCACCAGAACGAGAGCGCACGCAAAGGAAACAGCTACTGAGATTGTCAAAAGCAAACATAGCGTATCAACCACAAAAACTACAAGGAAGGCGTGGGCCGACATAGTGACCAGGAGAAGCAAAGAGCCAGTTTCAGCGATCACTAACCAACAGACAAAAGATAAGAAAAAAGCAGAAACAGGAGTTGGTCTAGAAAAGACCTGGGCTTCCGTGGCTGCAGCTGGCACTTCTAAATGTGAAGCAAGTGCAGGCAAACCCGATGCCAGTAAAACTGAAGCGTGTGGTGAGCCATCTAATGCGGTATCCCAGTCTGCATCTGGCAATATGAAAAGAAAAAGGAGAAAAGCTGGCTACAGCCTTGCATATACAGACAAAATTTGGCTCACGTGCCAGAAGTCTAAAGGTAAACCACACGTTCAGAGTTTTTACCGAAGACATTTTGGTGACAGAAAAGACAAAACTTCGAAACGGAAAACTGGCACTGCCAGTCCACTCAAAAAGATGTGCCCTGAAAGGCCAAGTGAAAACAAACATTCAGAAAAGCAAATTGAAGAGACATGTGATAAGGACTCTGCCTCTCAAACTTCCACGGAAGGCACACGATCTTCATCACCCAGGGTTAACATTAAACACGGAGCTCATTTGAAATGCACCTCATCTAACCGTGATAGTCAAGGACAAAATCCGTGCTTAATAGACAACATGCCTGTAGTGTATACCAAGAAAGCTGGTATGGTCATAACTTTAAACGAATCTAATCATGATCGATCAACTCATAAGAATGTAAATAAATGCAATAATCAAAATCATCGAGCAAGACATTGTCAATCGTTTTCTAGAAGTGAAGAGACTGACTCTTTCAACACGACTGACGTTTCTGGTACTGATCTTTGCTCTCAGCTTAGCTCGATGACATTTCAAACGCCGACAACATCAAACTATACGATTGACAAGGAACCCTCGGAAAAAAGAAAAACTTTAAGAAGTCAAAACTCCAGTGTGACGACCAAGCAGCCTTCGCAGTCTACTGGGCAATCCAAGGCGACAAAAGCACTTCAAGTTGAAGGAAGTGCTCCTACAAAGCAAAAGAAAATTTCTCTTCGGTACCGTGCACTTTTGCGCGATGGTAGCGGTCCTCTAGACGCGCGGGCTGTAAGCGACTTACACACGCGACACAAACGAGCTGATACACTGCAGGACAACAGAGTGGCCGCTCGTGCTGTACGCCGTCGCTACAGAATAGAGCATCAGAACAGAGCAAACTCCTCGCGGCGAGCGCCGGCCACGTCTCCAACAGCTGATGTCATGCACCCGACTAGAAACGGACCTAGTACGAGGTCTAGGCCAACCGGGGGTGGAAAATCACCAGGGTCAAGGGCGACGAAAGGAATTAACAACACAAGAGAGATCTTGGTTAATCTCGATGAGGTAGCCAACGCGCAGGAGGCATCGACCTCCCGAAATTATGGACAAGCTGACGGTGCCACGAGCTCAGACTCTTCAGGGGAGAGCGTTGCTTGGCGCCCAGCAGATAACAACGGAACCAACAACTCTCGATGTACGTCATGTGAAGCTGATGAACCTGGAGAGGTGTCTAATCCACAGCTGGCATCAGTGGAAAAACACTGCAGTGAGTTGAATGTTACATTGCATCAAGTGCTGTAATCATGAGTGCAGAAACTGTGCGGCTGGTGATAAGTTCATGTTTAATAATATTATCGGTCCGAACTTGTGCAATCAACGCGTGAAATGCTTTTCGTTACCATATGACACAGATCTATGACACTATTAAAGTCTATCGCCCCTTTTTAAATTTCTTATCAATCTGTGCAGGTTCAACAAGAACGAGTACAAAATCTATTGTAGTTTCTTTTTAAAAAATGTAGGTTCTTAATGAGGTAATTGGTTGCCTATAAGTTACATAACCATGTTGAAGGCTGTCATCATTATTCCTCAGGTATTATGGGTCCGGTGCTTGCCACGAGCGCCCCACAGCTGTCAGAGCGTCAAAACAGGATTCGATTAGAGCTGAGTCCAAATTTGCACGCTTTAGACATGAACTGGTAAAGATTGTATAGCTACTTGACCTAGAAATCTTAACCTAGATAATGCAATTTAAGCTGAATTGTGGGCAAAGTCTAGAAACTAATTACACTTTGCCTTTCAATGGCAAACTGATAGTGTCAATATGGAAGAAGCTGTGATTAAAAATTATTCAATTGAATTATCTGTTTTATGACACTAATATTGATACACTAAAGAAATCTTAAATTTGCGCAATGCATCATAATTTTTTTGTGAAAGTGGGTCAGCTAGAAGAATCCTTAATGATACAGTAGTGCTTCCATAGCCAGAACCACTCTACTCGAGGTTAGCCTCAGTTTCCTATACAACCAATGAGATATTGTTTTGGCTGCAATGCCATTCTCAGCTGCGCGAGGAGGGAAAAAAAGAAAAAAGAACTCGAGATGGAAAATGAACATAATTATGATGCTTGGTGTGGGGTGGGGGTTGAAGTGCTACTCTAAAGAAGAAGAACACCACCGCCATCACCACTAGCAGCAGCAACAACAACAACAACAACAGCAACAACAATATGAAGTACAAGAAGAACAAAAACAAACAAACATAAAACAAACAAACAAACAAAATCGGGAAAGTAAAAAATGTGTAGTAGTAAGATTATTAATATTATTATTATTATTATTATTATTATTATTATTATTATTACTAGTAACACGTCCGCGAATTTTGCGCGTTTCAGGAAAAAATAATGGAATTGGTTTAAGTAAATAATTTACAATTTACAATGAAAAAGTTCTCTTTTTTTTCTTTTTGTCCCTATAATATTGTAATATTTACACCGGCTTTGTCTTCCTCTTTCCGCAGACTTACCTTCTGCGTGTCTTTTTTGTTTTGTTTTAGAATTTCCTATAAAAGCCTTCTTTTTGGCTTGTGTCTCCCTTTTTATCCTCCTCTTTATCAGAGCTCACATATCTCTCTAGCTCTCTCTTCTGGGAGTCTGCGTCTAATAATTCTGTTTTCTGCCAAGGTGTCAACGCCTTTTCTTTTTTTTAATCTCCATATAATCGTTTTATCCTTCGTTTTATCGCGGTCCACATTTTTATAATCCATAATGCATTATCGACATATTTGTACTCTCTCTTCTCTTTCAATAAAGGTGGAGTGCATACCTTCAACAACAAAGCAATATTTAACAGATGCCAATGTCTTCAAGTGGAATGGATTACTTTATCAATTTTTTATCGCTCTACTCGCTTCAAGGAGCTGGAATCACACATTAAGTTCTATTAACTTCAAAGTTTCTATTACGTTAAATCCTCATTACCACATATAACAGTAATTCTGTATAATCATCATCATTATCATCATCATCATCATCATAATCCTCATAATCCTCATCATAATACTCTTCCTCCTCATCATCATTATCTTTGACAATAGGCATCCTTACCAAGAGAAATAAAGAATCGGCATACCTGCCATTTTCTGTTTGAGGGAGGCAATATTTGAGACAAACTTATGATGGCGACACAGATAATAAATAACCGTAAATGCTGACAACTTGTGACCGCTATTTTTACGGCACTCACACTGACAGAGTATAAGACAATGATGATAATACTAATACACATGTTCACCGACTTCCAAACACGCTAATATT
>BMAT01009209.1:196799-213854 GCA_019649035.1 Elysia marginata
TTTTTTTTTTTCTTTGCAACGTATAAAAAACATATCTCAGACGGTAGTTTAAAAATTTTGACACAGCAAAATATATTTTTCTCAGAAAGCAGTGTAGAATTCAGAAATCTCAAGAACTGAAAAGTTTTAAATGGGGGGTCTGATAATGTGTTCCTGGACTATCACACAAATATTGTGAGGGGAAAAAGAACCATGTCTTAGAAAGACACTCGTGAGGCAACTAGGATAGCCTAGGCACAAGTTCCCCAGAATAGTTTGAGTCAGAACACTTTAAATACTCAAGTTTTTTTAATTCAATGAACTAAATATGCATTTCTTTGAAATTTAAAGAAGCTAAAGTTTTAACTTTTTTAACATCTTGAATGGAATAAACTACATTTGGAAATTGCCAACAACTCAATTAAACAGGAATAAAATACACTTGGAAATTGCTAACAACTCAATTAATCAGGAATAAAATACACTTGGAAATTGCTAACATCTCAAATAATCAGGAATAAAATACACTCGGAAATTGCGAACAGCTCAACTAATGAGGTATATTTATGAAATACACTCGGAAATTGCTAACAACTCAACTAATGAGGAATAAAATACACTTGGAAATTGCTTACAACTCAATAATTCAGAAATTTTGATTGTGCCTGATTTAGCTTGTAGGTTTCATTATTATTATTTAAGCAAATTTGGAACAGTGTACCATCATTGAATTTTTTGTTTGTTTTATCATACAGGTGTCCAGGAAAACCTCAATGAGAAGTCTTTAAAGACAAAAGGCCAGCTGTCTCATCAAATCGGTAAAAAAGATATTATTGAACTGAATGGAAATGAAGATAAAACTGACCAAAAAGAGCTGTTGTCCAAACTAAACTGCAATTTGGCTAATACTGAGGTAAACAACGTATCCCCAAGCTCAGATAGAAACTCGCCCAAACCAGCGTTTTTCCTGGGATCCAGCAAAGATAATGATGACAGTAGCAGTGGCAGTGCATCTGATGAGGAATGTAAAGATGGCCACATAGTGCGCTCCCACTCTGCACAAACTCAAACAGATTGCATCGACTACTTGAACAGCACTCCGCGCACAGACTTAAAGTATGCCTTGTCCTCAAGCTATGTACCCAACATCTCAGATAAGCCAGCCAGACTGCTGGAAGAGTGTTTGGCTATCATGAATTCAGATGTAAGTAGATAAACTATGAAATTTCATTATTTCTTCAAATAATATGCTTAAGTGATTTGTGAAAAGCTCTGTTTGGCCTAAGTTCGTTGAAATTATATTTTATGTGAGCTTAAGTTCTAACGCTTGCAAAATTTTGAAAATTCTTTTTGCAAACTGGCTGATCTTTTGCGTGAAAGGGCATTGTAAGTATGAAGATCTTGATGAATCCATCATGCAAAATTAGATTTGCTGGTTAGAATTTAAGAAAAGTTATTGAATTAAAGGCATTTACAGGAATAATATGTGTAATTTGATTGCCTCTTTTATTAAATTTTTTTCAACTAGTTTTGATCATTATTGAAATTTAAATTAAAGAATATTAAATGGCTATATTAATATCGAGTTTTTCTTTTTCTTTATCCTTTGCAAAAAAATCTTCAGAATATTTAAGTTTACTCTAACTTATCCTTATCAAAACTAAAAATTACAAAATTTAATAAAATAATCAATTGATCTTTAGTGTATTAGGTGTTTAAAATGCTAACGCAATTTGCTTTGTATTTGACCTAAGAGGCCATATAAATAATGCAGGGCTTAAATGAACTTAAAAATATCATGGTTCCAACCTTTGAAGTTTTAATTCTCTGCAACATTTTCTTAAAAAAAATTGTGTTTTTAAAAACTTTTGCAGGCGGGACCTGAAGCTCTGACAGATGAAGAAGTTCAGCTACTGGTAAAAGCTAAACACATACCATCCTATAAGCTGGAGAGTATGTTAGGAGACCATGTCCGTGGTGTAGCTATTAGGTAACCGATTATTGTTCCTTCAAAAAAATCATGTTTTTATAAACTTGAAAACTTATAGATGTAAGAATTTTGTTTATCAATACTCTCTTTAATCTTCTTTCAAAAGCTGCCTAAACTTGTTAATTTCATTATATTTTAGTTGTCGTGTGAATTTGGCTTTGCCTTTTTGATGATATATAAATAATAATAAGCTGTTGACAATAACTTGTTTCATATCTATTTCAGGAGGCAAATGCTGTCAAAACAGCTGACTGTGAAGTCTGCCATGGAAACTTTGCCATATACGAATTATG
Organism: Elysia marginata; assembly: GCA_019649035.1. Classification (NCBI taxonomy): domain Eukaryota; kingdom Metazoa; phylum Mollusca; class Gastropoda; family Plakobranchidae; genus Elysia; species Elysia marginata. Next base: position 199,062 of record BMAT01009209.1, read on the forward strand.
ATTACAAATATGTAAGTTAATATGTTGAATGTTTTTTTGTATATCAAACGCTGACTAAAGATTGTCCAACTTGCAAAGCCACAGCAGTCCACCAAGCATGCACAAGCCCCACAATTTGAAGCATTTTTTGCTTAAGATATTGCTGTTGCTTGAAACTAATGTTAATGAGATTTTTCTTCTTTTGCTCTTCAATTTTATACTTCAAATTAGAATTTGAAAAGAACATCATATGTTTACTATTGTATAAGCATGAATTGTATTTTATTGCATTTTCTAGCCATAAAGATTTTCTTTGAACTAGTCTTAAAACTTACGTGCAGTAGAATTACGAGACAAATACCTTTTTCTTTTCTTTTAAAATGGCACTGAAGTTTTAATTTGAATTTACCATGCGTGGATGCTTTACTGCTGTAAATATTATTTAGGGTGATTTTACGTCTGTTTATTGTTTGGTTCAGGTGGAAGGGGCATGTTGCGAAAATGTCATTGGGTACATGCCAGTGCCTGTTGGTGTGGCTGGGCCTTTGCTTTTGGATGGAAAACGTTACAACGTCCCCATGGCAACAACAGAGGGCTGTTTGGTCGCCAGCACCAACAGAGGATGCCGGGCACTTGAGGTTATTGGAATATGAAGCTAACATTAATTAATTTTCAAAGAATCTAAAATATAACATCAATCTCTAGCTATATAGAGTGTATATTTTGTGCACATTTAAATTTCATATCATCTAGTAGTGAATAATTAGAAAAGGCCCTGTTTAGCTAATAATTGTGTTCTATTGTAAATTTGTGATTTTTGATAAATTTATATCCTAATTTACTTATGTACTTTCATATGAATCAAATTTGTATATACTTTTTACTGTTTTTTATGAACATGGAGAAATAATTTGTGCAAGTATGATTTATAAAGCCTCTTGAATCCTTGTACAAAACCCAATTGAAATATAATTGCTTAATCAATCTTATAATCTTTTAAGAAGTTATCATATGATAAAATGAAAATAGAAATTTGAGCCTATATTAATTGCGCAACCTGATTTGAATGACCATGTTTGCGTTTTTGTTTGGCTCTTTTCCAAGGTAGACGGCTTATTATTATTGATTTTTTATTCCATAAATAAATTTCATTTTTTTTTTGTTACTTTTTTCAGCAAAGTGGTGGAGTAACTAGTAGTATCACCAATGACGGGATGACAAGAGGTCCTGTTGTTCGCTTCCCAACTGCTGCCAGAGCAAGGTGCAGGATAGTTTTTGTTTTGTTTATAAAGAGTTATTACTTGATTAAAGAAAAAATTCCATATAAACAACGACCTGATCTCATTTTCTGATCTCCGTATAAAATACGTGAAAAAAAAAATGTTGTATAGTAGATTTTGAAACTTGTTGATGTAAAATATAGAGTAAAAAAAGGCATTTTCTAAAAAAAAAATCCCAATCATTGGCAAGCCATACAGGTTTTGAAAAATTGTCACCATTTCATCTGTATCTAAGTTGTCTTACTTTTTTCTGCAGTGAGGTGAAGCATTGGCTTGAGTGCACAGACAACTTTGATTTGGTGAAAGAATGTTTTGATGAAACCAGCAGGTACTTTTTTTCCACCAAAGAATGACATAATATCTCCTGGCATTATTCTTAAGTTGAGTTTAAAATTGTTAAGCATTGATTGACCTACCGTATCTTCTCTAGACATTTATGATCTACTAGGTTGAAAGTTATTTTATTACCCTTAAGCTTATCACTCAGAAATTTTCAGAATCCTATAATCTTGTACATTGTTCTATTTTTCTAAAACTTTACGCTTATGATACTCTTTATCTTGTCTTTTCTTTTCATTCTTCTACTGTCTCCCTTCTTTCTCTTTTCATTCTTCTACTGTCTATCTTCTTTCTCTTTTCATTCTTCTACTGTGTCCCTTCTTCTTTCTCTTACATTTTTTCCTCCTTTTGCAACTTCCCGTTTTTCTTTTTTATACCTTCTTTATGTGTATGATTGTGGTAAGCTGTTAACAGGTTATATTGCCTACCTAGACTGTTGTAAACCCGTTCAAAAAGACAATTGTGGCAAATGCACTGGCTAAAATTTCAAACGTTTCCTTAAAGCGCCTTTTATGCATTTGAGTATAAAAGAAACTACAAATCTAGCTTTTATGTGATTTGAAATATCTGGTATCAAGTAGTTTGTTGTAGTTGTGTTTTTGAAACTGTCTGACACGAAATTATGACTTCACAGGTTTTGCAGTTGCCACATTATTTATAAAATAATTGTGAAACCAAGAAATTACATGAAAAGAAGAAAACAATTTACATATTTAAGAATACTTGCCTTTAAAAAAATAATAAAAAGCAATCAGACGTAATTGGTTTTGTAAATGTAATGCAACTTTCAATCCGACAGATTTGCACGGCTGAAAAAGCTGCATATTGGGCTGGCAGGCAGAAGCTTGTATGTCCGTTTTGTGTCTACAACTGGAGATGCTATGGGCATGAATATGCTGTCTAAAGTAAGAAAATGTTTTGTTCTGGTGTTGATTCTTTTTTTATATATATATTGGCATTGAATTGCACTTTAAGTGTTGCAAAAAAATATTTATCATGCAAGTCAATTGGTTTTTGCTAGCAACTCAATTTTAAATATTTTTGTAGTTTCAGTGAAAAATAAATATGCAGTAAATTGTGCTCCCCAAACAAGAGCTGCCTCTTCTATTGGTTCCCATTGTTTTCACCTTTCACTGAGTGCATAAACAGCCAGGCAACCTAAACTAGATACTTTTTCCTTTTTAAAGAACATTTCAGGCCATGGATGAGGCCCTATTGTGTCATGTTCTGCATCTTCATTTCATTTTATTTTTATTTTCATATATGGTATTGTAAAAAATTAAACAACTTTATGATGTTACTTGTCAAGTATATATAAAATGTAATAATAATAATAATAATGAATGACTTTTATATAGCGCTTTACAACTGCCTATGGCGATGCTCAGAGCGCTTTACTTAGATAAAACTTGCTTTAACAATCACATAAAAACAGCAGCGCGGAGATCTACAAAGACATAAATACATGTAATTGTAAAATTTTTGATTATATATAAAAAAAGAGACATAGTTCATTAATAAATAGATTTAATAAATAGATGTAAACGTTGACTTTGTTTATTTGCAGGGCTCTGAAAAATGCCTGAACATGTTACAAGAAACGTTTCCTGACATGGAAATCATTAGTTTAAGTGGTAACTACTGCACTGACAAGAAGCCAGCCGCTATAAATTGGTAAGCAAAATTACCAGCACTTTTTTACAATGCATTCGTTTTTAGAGGGAGAAAAAAAAATATATTTTGATTTTGTGTAAAGCTCTGGATGCAATAACTCAATTCATACTTAAGACATGTGACAGCTTTTTGCTGCCAGAAAGAGCTTTAAAAGAACTTTCAAACACTGTACATATCTGTAGATGTCCAAATCCTGCAACTAGACTCGTTTTGACCAAATGGATTCATTTTGAGTTCCTTTCCTTGCAAAGTAATGTATTAACATTTTAAAATGTTTTTATTTTTGGTCACAAAATTTGAACAACAAGAATTTATTTTGCAAATAAAGAGCAAACCAAAATTAATTACCTATCACAATGCATTTTTATAATTTTTAAAGGATTGAGGGTCGAGGAAAGTCTGTTGTCTGCGAAGCGGTTGTGAAGGCCAACATTGTGAAGAATACACTGAAGACCACAGTGGCTGCTCTTGTGGAGCTCAACACTAGCAAAAATTTGGTGGGCTCAGCCATGGCTGGCAGTATTGGTGGCTTTAATGCACATGCCTCCAACATTGTCACTGCTATTTACATCGCCACTGGGCAGGTTAGTTCAGTGTTCAAGTCATTTTCAAACACTTTACAGGGATGTAAATCTTTCTTTTAAATCTTTCAAAATTAATCTGATTTCAGCCCTTTGGAATTTTAGATAATAAGAAAAAAAAATCAGTAATTCACCTGCCTGAAAATAACCTTTTGCAGAATTAAACTTAATTAGCTAGGAGGACAACTTCTGATCCTATATGCCTTTAGAGAGTTGCTTTTAGCCTTTTGTTACTTTGTAGTTCTATATATTCCAAAGCACTAAGACTCTCAAGTGGTGTTTATTTATTTTTTTTCATCAGCCATTTACAACCCTGCTTTAAGTACAGATGTGTCATCAAATGCTATCTCGTAATCAGATCATGGATAAAAGTCTGCTTTTCAAAACTTATGTAATAAAGAAGAAAAGTTGCAGAACTGCCCTTTATTTTTTTTTCTGAAGATTTTTTCCTACAATTCGTTAAAAATATTTTATGTTATAAAGTACATGTATCTTTTTTGCACTTTTGTGTTATATTTTGGAGCGTTTCTTGTTCTTGAAATATCATCTTACATCTGTTATTGAATGCTATTTCTCTAACTGAACATGACCATTCCAAAAAATTGAAAAGCTTTCAGAGTAACAGGTTCAAGAGTACAATGATTCCCTGTTTGTAAGACACATTGAATAGGACTGTATGCATGGGGAATTTCTCTCTGCTTGGAATTAAGTGTTCAGATTGCTGTATTTTGAATAGATGAGAAAAACTGAAGTTATTGCAATGAAGAAAATCCAGGAATCTTTTTGAAAATCAATCTTTAAATAATCAAGTCTTAGGTGATTGTAAAACCAACTTCATTTAAATCTCTGGCTTATTTCACTGATGGAACTGTTTTTCTTGTGTCAGGATCCTGCCCAGAATGTAGCCAGCTCAAACTGCATTGTGTTGATGGAGCCTACTGGACCTCTGCATGATGATCTTCACATCTCGTGCACGATGCCCTCCATAGAGGTTGGCACAGTGGGAGGAGGCACTGTCCTCCCTCCACAGGCTGCCTGTCTAGAGGTACGGCCAACTAGATTGTCTCAAATGCATTCTGTTCTGTAAGGAAGATCTCAAGTGCAACTTGGCCAAAAAATCAAACAGGCTGGGCACTGCATGTAAATTCTCATGTTGCAGAAAAGATACCAGAAGGGTGATGATCTGTAAGAGAAGACAATGGGAGGTGTATTTTTGAGTGTGTCTTGTTTTGTTTCTCTATGTGATTTTTTGTCTCTATGCTCTGTCCTTTTCGCTAGCTTGCCCTTTTATTATATTTTTGGGTAAATCACATTTATCCCTTTAACTTTTTACTTGTTTTTTTTTTTTTTTTGTGTGAGCTGAAGCAAGTTTTTCCCTACCAGCAATTTTCTTTACTTGAAAAAAGTTAGTCCTAAAATCTAACATCATTTATCTATGAAAAAGTGAAGAACTTTAACTTTGTAAACATAGTTATTGTTTTTTAGTTTCGTGGAAAACATTTTTTTAGTGCTTTTCAATAAACTTTTCTTCCTACTGCTTCAAACAAGTGATAAGTTCTATATATGATAAAATGAAAACAAGGCAATACGAGTTGAATAGGTTGTTGTTTTATTGCAAGCATAGCCTGTGAATCAATATTTTCCCCACAGATAGTCCTATGATTAATGTCAATGGTAATAATATACAGTGGCTTTATTGGGTTATGTGTATTAAGTTGCTGCGTTTTGTTTTATTTGTGGCCAATCAAATCACTACAAAGGTCATTATAACAAGTGCAGTACTTCAAGTGCATAGACCATTTTTAAACAGGTTCGCTCAGTATATACATGTTCAATTTGACTTTGTATTGGGTTTGATTAAGTTGCAATGGGTGATAGATTTTCAAAACCATCATTAGTGTTTTATTTTTTAGAAAATAGGGCAACTCTTAACCTTATGGCTAGTTCAAGATTCTGAGAAGATGACAATTTGTTTCTGGCTATTAAATATAGATAGATAAAAAAAAAACAAAGCTAACAAAAAATAACTTGTGGGACAGAATCACTCACTTATACACAAAATAATGTGGGAAAGAGCTTCAATGGTTTGCAGCTAAGTCATTTTTAACTTCTCTATGTATTTGTATTTTCTGACCCTTGTTTAATGGACAAAGACTATGAGCTTTAATGCTTTAAAACCAGCAAACATAAAAAATCGACTGGGAATGAGATTAATAAATTTGGAGAAAGACCATAACATTAATGAAACCCTATCATCCCCTATGTCTTCAACGACTTGCAAAATTTATTTGCCTTTTTAATCAGATGCTTGGAGTAAAAGGATCAAATGTAGAATGCCCAGGAGAGAATGCAAGATCTCTTGCCCGTATCATCTGTGGCACTGTCCTGGCTGGTGAACTGTCGCTCATGTCTGCCTTAGCAGCTGGTCATCTGGTGAAATCCCACCTCAAACATAACAGGTTAACACCAGAGTGAAAGTTTATCATTTATACATAATTTTTTCAATGTCCAATGAACAAGACAAAGTGTTCAGCCTGAAAGTTTTAATTTTGATACTTTTTGCTCATTACGTTCAAAATTTCTTACAAAGCAAACTACACATCTATTGAATGGTCTGAGCAGTGATGCCCATTTTTCACAGTTTTTAAGGGAGTTTTTGATCAATGTGGTGTTAAGGTATGAAAATTAGCAAATTCAGGAAAAGCTTACCAAAAAAAAATTTTTTTTAAATATTAAATATTGTCTAAGCTCAATATCTTGTATTTTCGTCACTTCACATGTCACCCTTGTGAATTGATATTTATTCACTTTAAAGATAAGTATAACTGAATGAAATGTGAAACATCATGAACTTTTTACTCTAACTTCTTGTGTCGGTTTCTGTCCTCTAGATCAACGCTGAATATGGCCCCAACTGCTGTAAAACCAGCAGAGGAAACTACCATGCGGCATGCTGCAACAGTTCCAGGACTTTGTACAAGCAGATCACCATGAACAATTTTGAGAGAGATTTCACCCAAACACAAGTTATATTTGTCTCACATTGCAAGAAACTCATATGAGAGATTTGGAAATTATTGCTACCGCTGTCATTGCTTCTGTAGTTACTCTTTGAATTTCATGTTTTTAACAAAAGACAAGCATCTATAAAAGGGAAATGTTTTTCTCCTGCAAAAGCCTGTGATACTTAATGTGTCTGGTCGTCAGATTGTCTACATCTACTCTTTTTTCCCCCCTCTTTCTCTCATCTTTGTTCGGGTTTCTGATTGAAGTCAGGCTTTCTGCAGTGAGGCAGGTGGCTAAAAATGTGAACAGACAGTGCAGATGTTATAATACTTAATGAGAACAATCTCTAGACTTTGTGTACTTTAGGATAGCTTGTTCTCAAGAAACAATAAAGTTTTCGCGTTGGCGTCAAGATAGAAGTCGTAATTCTTATGACAGTGTTGGAGCTTGAGATTTACTGAAGCTATGTGAACCTGTGGTTGCTTTGTTGTTCTTAAAAAAATTGCAAAATTTGATCTTACAGGAGCTATTTAAAAAAAAATAAATTAATGGATTAAACCCTGTAGGAAATTGCGCAAACATGTTGTAAATTAAACAATGATGAAATAACTTTCTCACTGGTTTAGATTCAGAATAAAGGATCAAGTTCTAAGTTTATTTAACTTATTCATTGTTTGTTTTTTTTCAAGTCAAACAGTCCCTATCTTTTAATTGATAAAATTTTATAACAATGTAACAATTTGAACTGATGCTGCATTCCAAGTTGATGCTTTTTGACTGTTTTTTGACAGTTTGAAGGATACTTATTTACTATGTGCTCAGCATTGACTCTCTGTTTGTAACAATTTGTTAGTATAAGACTTCAATATTTATATTAGTAAGACTAGTTTTATCCTAACCCCCTCACTGTCCAGAAATTTGTGTGACCTTAACATAAAAAAAATGAACCAAAAAAAAAAGATGGAAAAAGGAAAAGTAAATAAAAAATCACACTGTCTGATTTTCAACAAGGAAAATAATCTGAAGCGCTTACCATGTATGCATATTTCTCATGGTTATAAATGATATTCACCCTTCATAGGACTTTAAAAAATAAGAATTGTTTGGGCAGGGAAGGAGTTAACAGGTCTTAAAATAAATCCATGTTTTAGTATTGTTTGAAAGTTATAACTAAGAATGTTTGCATTAAAAATGTACAAAATGCCTGAGCACACACATTGAAATACACGGCATTGCGATTGTCCTCAAGTTTGTCTCTACGGTCACTTGCAGATAGCATGGTGCAAATTTTGAGTTACTTTGTTACAGAATCAGAGCAGACTAAATGACATCAAGTTTGTATCTGCAGCTGCTTAAAAATTATCACACAGTAGAAAATATGGATAGCATTGCAAAAATGAATGAAGTGTCATGTAGTACATTTAGTTGTAGTGTTGACCTAGAATTATTGGATTCTTCAGAGCCCTTTCATTCCTAATATGTGCAAGTTTTTTTGTTGCTTTTTTAAAAATTTATTTTGTTATATTATTTTGTAATTTGGCTTTTAACATTTTCATGACTGTAGATAGTGTAGTAAGTACATTTTTCAAAGAATATCTTTGCATTTTAATTTTTCACTGTAATTATTTTGTAAAGTAATCTTGAAACTTGTAAACATACTAAAATATGTTTAAGTTGCACCAAACCTTGCACCCTATGGTAGAAAAAAATTTTTTTCTGTTAATGTGTTCATAGGTTCAGTGTAGATATCTGATACACAAGTCAGCTGACATGTGTTTCTTTTTTAAAGCCTTGACAGGTTTATTCAAGGCATTGTTACTTACTTGCATCTGAAAGTGAAGACATAGCATTTAATATTAAAAATTTATTTACTAACTTGTAGTTGAAGAAAAAAAATTCTTTTACCATTTAGTCAGAATTAAAGTCTGAAGCCTTTTCAAGATGTGACTGGCCTATGTGTTTGTATCCTGAATATTTCTAATGTCAAAATACAAAGAACTACAATCTGTGAAGCAAACTTCATGATGTGTCTTGCCAACTCTAAAGAAGCTTTTTGGCTGACATGTTCTGGAATTTTTGCGTACTGTTACGTGGACAAGTTGAACAACCTTTGAAGTAAAGCAAGATGTCCCTCTATATTTGTTAAAGAAAAAATAGGATTTTGAGCGTGTGAACTTTTAATTTTTGTAAGGATGCTAATCATCTTTGCACAGTCAAATCCAGTTGCAATATTTATCTAGAAAGCCAATGCTAGTCAATTGCATGGAAGTGTCCAAAATACCATATTAATCATTTGTGATGATAGTTCAGTTATGACAAGCAATATTTAAATTCAGACATTTATTATTAGGACATGTTTCTAAACAAAATTTTAAATGAACAAAGACTGAAACAACTGTTACCTGACTTCATGCTATATCAATATTTCAAGTTAGAGAATATTTAAACAATTTTGATCCTTCCTCCATATTATTTAATTGCCATATGCTATCTGATCTCATCGGTTACCCATCTATATTTTTTTTTTGTAATGGTTGTTTTGATACCTTTTAATCATGAATTCCAAGGCAATGTAATCTTACTGCACTGTAAGAGCAATATTATTATCATTATCATCATGTCTGAAAATATATGGTCTGAGTAAGATTCTCGATTATTAAGGTAATATTTGTTTTATGTTCTTGTTTTTAATGTATATACTTTGTGTCAATTCAATTGTTATATTGACCAGTTGATAGGAACGTTTGACAAAACTGTTATAAATGTTTTTTAACTGATGGAAGGCATAAATCAAAATTAAACATATCTTTGTTCTTTCCCCCTTTCTCATGGGATGTTTATGAACATAACGTAGTATTTCCCTCTTGTTTGCTTGACGCTCTATTGTAACAATGTGATCTGTTTCCCATGAGAAGCACCTCCTCTCCCTGGAAATCCACCATTGTGTTGTGGAGCTCTGGTTTTATGAAGTGAGAACACAATGCTATGAAGCAACACAAAATCATCGGACTTAAGGTGAGTAGCAAATTTCAGTTGTCCCCCAAAAAGGCTGATGACACAAAATAATTAGAAGTTGACGGTTGGAGGATGGTAAACCTGGGAGTGACATGTTTCTTTTCATGATAGAGCTGATGAACAAAGTTAGTAGGATGTCTTTTGTATGAGTTTTTCATATATGCTTTTACATCTATTGAAAGTATTGCGTATGTTACATTCTCACAAGTTGGTTATTGCCATTGTTTTTTCACTTCCTGTGATTTTTAAATTATGTGTTTCGAAAATGATTGTGTGATTATATTAAATCATCAAGGAAATAACTGTCAATGGTCAGTTTTATATATATATTATATAGATATATTTAATCTCTCAACTCTGATTTGGTAAGCAGGGCAAAATTGCCTGAGACACAGTCTTGAATTTTTTTACTTATCCTTATGAACATGATCATGTTTTCAAACTGATGTGCCATTAAATGCCCTCAACATACATCTACTTTACTTGCCCTCCTAGGCAGAAGACTTTCTTTAATTTCAAGGTAATCTTTAACATTCTTCTCTACAACTTTCCATGCCAAAGATTCAAGTATTATAGACACCTGCTATAAAGGGCTAGTGGGATTAAAAAAGAGAATAGAGGTGAGCATTCTAGTTAACAAGAACACCACTATATACACTCAATAGTAGTTGATGGTCACATAATTATTCTTTATATGCTTTACTGTGGGTGAATATTTTAAGGTGTGCAGCTGACGAAGTTGTAAAAACAGGTCTGTTCTAGGTTTTGTGTAAATATGTATCAAATTTTAGTATTATCAAAGGACAACATAATGCTGCCAAGATTTGCTAACTTTGTTAGTGGAGAATTATGATTTGATTTTGAGGGAACACTTTGTTAGCCTGAGCTGTCCATGGGGCTTGGTGCAGTTAATCAGCTTTCGTTTTTTTTTTTCACTGTGGTCAACGGGATAGAATACTTGAAAATCTTGAGGGTCAGTGAGGAAAGAGTTGCAGTAGGGGGTGTTATTTAGAAATTTGTCTGATCTTAAGGCATCTTGAAAACACCTTTACTTGAAAACTCACTCTTTAGACCCAGTAAGCCATGTTATGTTTGCTCTCTGTCTCATTTTGCATGGAAATTGTTTTAGGAGTGTAAAGTTAAAAAGAAGGGCATAGCTATTCAACAACTGAAAAATGCACTTGATAATGCAGAGTTTAGGGGTTTTTTTGTCATATGAAGCAGAACAGAGTAATCATTTGATATGTAATTTATCCTGAAAACTAAATCTTGTTACCGGTACAATAAATCCTAAACCAAAATAGTGTAAACATTACTAAAGTACAATTACTGTCAAACCAACATTTGGCAGATTAAAGCATCTAATTTTCACCATAATTGTGATACTCTTTTGCTGTGATTTAGATAAACTGAAATGAAAAGTAAATCTTTCAAGAACTTCTAGACTTCAAATGAGTTGTTTCTAGTATTTTGAATATGTCAGAATAACACACAGGATATAATGAAAGCATGTTAATTATAGTGGGTGATATACACATCAAGGCCCCTCAAAGCATTATCTAGTCAGTAGATTTGGAAGATGTAATGCTTCTTTTTAACTTGAGGGGAGTCTCTTGGAGAGCATGTATTACTATGGGTTTGATAGAAAGGTTTTCTATATATGCTTTAAATTGAAGGAATATATTTCCACTTCATAGCCTGTTTCAGGTGAGTTTTCTAAATGATACTTTTGGATATGAAATTATTACTTTAACCCATTTAAAGTGGTTAACAATAACAGAAAGTGACACAATTTTTTTCTAAATTCATTAAAATTTTTTCTGTGGGCAATTAAGCTATTTCTTGAGGTTTTTTTTTAATGACAGCTGTAAAGTTTTATTACTATTAATTTAGCCTTACTGTGGGTACTAAAGAGTGTAAAATGATAGAACCAAGGAGTCGATAATGAATTGAATATGTTTCTATAATGTGGCTTTTAATAGTCATTTTTTCTGTGTGGTACCAGAGCTTTGCAACTTTTGTAAAATGTACTTTGACCACAGATGAATAAAGTTTGTTTAAATTTTTTACAAGCTCTTGTTACATTCATGGTTATTGTGAGAATTTGTCCTGTTGTAGTATTTTGTTGTCATGCCAATTTCTCAGAGTTCCACCTATGTTAGATGATTTAACTAAAACGATAATTGTAATAACTGAATACTAGTACAGTACATTGTATTATCTTTGCTCTAAATTTTTTTATTCTAATCATCAAACATCTTTGCTGAAGTGTTATTTTCGTTTTACTACTTTGCTCAAAAAGATTTTTCTTCAGAGCAGAAGGCTATGTCAAACATTTTACACTTCATACAACTAGGATATATTTTATCATATCTGAGAACTTTACTTAAATCTGTCAGTGCAAAATATTGTGAATAATGCTAAAAATAGACCAAGTCTAAACACAACACATAGTGGTCAGTGCATTCTATGACAATACCTTAACAAGGGGCTAATCTTTTGGATGAGACGTAAAAACTAGCTGATGGTCCCCCCTGACTGAAGAAATACCAGTTTAATATAACTGTCTCATTCTAAGGTAAGGAATCTACATGAAAATGCAGTTCTTAGATTAGGGATGGTTAGCCACAGAAATGAATCTGGTGTTAACAGTTTTCATAAAGATGTAGGCCTATATGATACTAAATTTCTTTCTCTCTGTGAATGTGAATTATGTCTTGCGAAGGGTTGAAAGTCAGAAACTTCAATTTGACAAAATGCCTTTGAAAAGTCGATTTATTCCTCTTTTTCTCTCTGTGTCTCGTGATCAGGATAAAGGAGTTGAAGAATGTATATTTCACATCATCATCATATCTTGTCGCGCCAATGTGTGATCCAGGCCTGGGCAGCGTCAGTGCAGTCCCTCAGGTCCTGGTCGGTTTAGTGAGGCCCTTCTGTACATTCAGATAGGATGTGGTCCATTGTTTGGTTCTGGTTGCCACGTGGGCACTCGCTGTTGGGTCTCAGTTTCCACAAGTGCAGTGTGCTGGCTGTCTTTCCAACTTTTGCTCTTGCTCTGTTGGGGGTCACCCAATCTTTTCTCTGCAGTTCTCTTCCTAACGGAAGTTGTTCTTTTGGGGGTTGGATGGCTTAGTTTGTTGTGTTATCCCATGTGTTCCATAACTCAAGGCAGTGGCTTCAGGCTTGATCTGGTTGGACGCTTTCCACAGTTCTAAAGCTCTTCCTTGACTTGAGTCTGGCTCTGGGATAACTGTGGTCAAACAGAGGGTGTCTTAGGTCTGTTTCTTGTACTTCCATGGGTCTGTCTGCGGATATCCGGTGGAGCGATCCCTGCTGTTCTGTACAGTAGCGGAAGTTGTGTAGGTCTTAGCTTTCCATTCACAATGCGGCAAGCGTTGTTCAACTCTGCGTCAACTTTCTTTGCATGGCATGATCTGGCCCATTTTGCGGAAGAGTATTCTGCTGTAGAATAGGAAAGGGCCAATGCTGTGGTGCGCAGTGTTTTAGGGTCTGCTACCCATTTGGAGTTTGCTAGCTTCCTAAGTAGACTATTTCACATAACAAAGCATTGCTTATTTTTTAACCTCCCAACATAAAAAAAAAATTCTTAAAAGTATCAAAACTTTGTTACAAGGTATTGAAATTTCTGTTGATACAGAAAAAGAAGAAAAAATACTTTTAACCTATGAAGTGTCATATGTCCAATTAAATCGGCCTGTTAGTAAAAACTGAAATTCAATTTTTAGCACTAAATCTAATGGAAATGGTGACGCAAAACTTAACATGTGACACATTAAGGGTTAAATATCGACTTGTTTGCTCTTGTAGCAAGATACTTCGTGAATATTCTGTAATAATATAATTTCAAGAAAGTTGTAAAAAGTGGCCAACCAGGAAAAAAATCTCTCCAGACCTAACTATAGTGTGACTTTGCCGAGAAAAACCATCTTCAGAACAAGTTTACTTTGACTTTTGCAGATGGAGCCACTAGACCCCCCTCCCCCACTACTAAATAAACAAAAAGACTAAAAAGAACAAAGAATAAGATTTACTGGGAAAAGGATAAACTTATTTCTTTCAACATTTTGTAATACTAATAGGAACCCTTGGCTTTAAAACCAAACTATAGACTTGTTAAAGATTTATACGTCTATTGAAAGTAATCATTCAATAATTCTTATAATGAGGCAGGCAAAGTGGATTTTTCCATACCTGCTTCTTATTTTTTTTCTTTTTTTTTAATTTACTTTGTTCAGCGTAGGTTTAAAGCATTTAAAGCACAATTCCTACGTGTATCAAAATTTCCATTTCGATTATGAAAAGATAATAATACCGTTGACACCAGGTTTTTTTTTTTTTTTATTTGAAGTGTAATGGATTTATCTACCTTATAAATAAGATCCTGAAAAAATCAAACATTTATATGGGTGAGGTTCAATCAACTCTATTTTATAGAAAGAAAGAGTAGAGATGTTCATTAGAGACCAATGACCTACATTTAAATAGTTTCTTTTCAATGTCATATTCATGGTCATCCAAGTAATTCAGAAGTTTCACATGTAATGTCAAAGCAACATTCCAAAACAGTATGGTATATATGCTCATCTTGTTTCTCCTCTAATACAGATCACTTACCTTACCTGCTTTACAAGTGGAAAGATTTACGGAAAAATAACATCACAACAGCATTGAAACAAAAAAAATCTTTTCTTTACAACTTTTAATAAAACCACCGGTCAACATTTATTATCTTTCTTCTTACAAAAAAAAAGCAACTAAAAATCATAATATGTGGATGATCCACCCGTCTGTTCATGATAAGAGCCTTTTCAAAAACCAGTTATAATCAAATATAATTCAAGTATTGTATCTTCATATAGGAAAACAAACAGTGTACAATCTCATCTGTTTGAAATTTA
>BMAT01009209.1:214262-226421 GCA_019649035.1 Elysia marginata
CTATTTATAGATCTTAAAACTTTCAACAGTGCACTAACCTATAAAGATAACTTTGGGCAGATGTGGAAGCTACCAAGAAGCATGGTTAAAAAAAAAATCAAGTGTTACAGTAATTCAAACTTCACGCACTTTTTAAAACTCTTAAGCGTTAATGTTTGTAAAACTGAGGAAGGACATGAATTACTTTAAGTTTCAAAAAATCTAAGACAGTCAAAATGTTATAAATTAGAGAATTGCTCCTGAATAGGACTGGTGTACCCGACCACTTTAGATGGCTGATGCGATTCAACGGTGTCTAATTTTTTACACACACAGAAGAAACAACATAATTATGCGAATGAGGCTTTGTCCATTGGATCTTTGTTTACTTTTGAACCTTAAATAAGATGTGAAATGACATTGAGCGTGTGCTGTACACTGAGAAGTTTACAAACCAAGGAATAAACAACAGAGGTAGATCCAATTAGCGCTATTATTGTCTCTGCATGCACACAGTATAATAATCTGCTTCACATTCTAGATCCAAACCAGTCGTGCGATTTATTGACGGTGTAAAAGAGCAATGGCTTTCACAAGCCGACGCCACTAAACACAAATCAATTACTATTTTAAGCAATAAAGCGCTCTTTAAAAAAAAAAACATCAAAAGTTCACCATGACACTTTGTTTCCTTCAATGTGTTCAAACTTTACAAAAACTTTGACATCTTAAAAACCTCTAAAATACCGGTACTCCAATAATCTTTTTATGCCATTTATACATTGTATTTTTTACATTTTGTACAAATATACAAAACTCACTGTATTTTCTTGCACACGCAGTCATTTTTAAAATTAGTTTCAAACATTTTCACTCCTAATTATTAATATTTGAACAATCGTGTTTTAAAGAATTCACTAATTAGGTAGTGCTTACATAGGTACAGCTGTCCCCACCTATCACGGGTTTTACGTAGGGACAGCTGTCCCCACCTATCACGCGTTTTACGTAGGGACAGCTGTCCCTACCTATCACGCGTTTTACGTAGGTACAGCTGTCCCCACCAAACAACAGTAACTTGAGTTTCACCTAGATATACATCATGTCCCTTCCCGAAGACAGCTTTGTCGTTATAATAATCTATAAAACAAGGGTTGATGTAGGGATGATGCGATTCCGTCGTATAAAACCGCCTGTCACCCATTGTCCGGCAATGTAGACTTTAATGTATAATACATGTCTAGCTTGTTTTATAAATTGTTTTTATGTGTGCGTTTACACTAAGTAATAATTAGGAAATGTATTCTGTGGTCCCGTTGCTACGTTCTAACTCTATAGAAACAATAGAGTTTTATTTGCTGGAGATAGCATTTTTATAGATATATAGATCTATATTTATCTTTAAATTTTTTATATGTTCTGGCCTGATTCAGTGTACCAATAGTACATGTACTAGTTAGCACAGGTTTAGTTTCATGATTGATATCGTCTATTTGGCCATTACAAAATGAAAAGAACTAGATCTAGAATGTAAAACAGAATGTAAATTTACTGACAGTAGACCTTCTTAAATTTAATTCGTAAAGACCATAATTCTTTCGCTAAGCCGAAAGAAACTCATGGATGGAAGGGCAAATCTCGATCGATCTAAAAAAATATTAAAACAACAAAACAACAAATGATCAACAAATCAACGAAAGGAACGGAGATGAACTGAAATATTGGATGTACATGTAGTTCGTCGGTCCGCCAGCCTCCCTCCTTCTGTCTTTATGTCTGTTTCTCTCTCTCTCTCTCTCTCTCTCTCTCTCTCTCTCTAGCTCTCTCGCTCTAGAAACATTCATTGAATGCAGGCATGTTTCCCCACTTTATGGGTCTAATTGATGTGCGGTAATGGTTTATTTCGTCTGGTGCTGGTTCCTGTGTAACTTCAATCCTTGACAGAAAACCAAAATGTTCATGTGGTGCAGTAAAAACAAGCTAGATCTACATTTTAAATTTTCACAAAATAGTTATTGAAACAAAATGTAGGCATACTTTAATCACGTGTACATGTCTGGTAAATTTTAGCGGAGAATATATGTGTGTTTTATTGGAGTCTCTGAGAACTCATTTATGTTTGGTTTTGTCTGATATATTGCCTAATACCTTTATTTGTTTACCAGTTAGTGAACTTTGTGGTTTTTTTTAAATTTAATTTGTACACGAAGTTCCTTACACTTTGGTGTATAATATGTGGAAAACAAGGCATATTTGACCCAGACAATTATGGTCATTTTGTCGTAAAATTGTTGTTTTATCTGAGTTTCCGAGAACTCAATTATGACTATTTTTTGATACATTGCATGAATAACATATTTGTTTAACATTTAGTAAACTTTATTTTTTTTAATTATATTTTTACACAAAATTCCTGACATTTTGGTGTTAAATTATAATGTAAAAAGTAAGGCATATTTGACTGAGTTATAGCCATTTTGTTGTAAACTTTTGTTTTATCTGAGTCTCCAAGAACTCAATTATGAAAGAATTTGTTTGATATATTAGGAAAACTACAATATTTCATTACCATTTATTCAATTTGCCCGAAAGGCCATTTTGTCGTAAAATTTGAGTTTTATCGGAGTCTCCGAGATCTCAATTATGATTGATTTTGACTAGACCCATCACATCAAACAACAGGTTACGCAAAAAAAAGCGGCAATACAACTTACAGTTTAATTTGATAATTGAAAAAAAAACACAACATGAATGACAACTTAAAGACTAGATCTATTTTCATTACAAATAGACCTATTTCATCATGAATTATGAAGTAGAAAATGAATGGTAAATGAACTTAAAAAAACCCACAATAAAACAAAACATAGCTGTAGGTTTATAAGAGCAATTCTTATTTCAAGTCGTCCACCTCGGGTCTATGTGTTTAGACCTACAAATTTCATTAAATCACAGAAAACAGCTCTTAAAGTTACATTTTTAGGCAAAAGAAATTTCATAGCGATAGCGTGAGATAGCCTTGCCACTTAAACCTATAGGCTGGGTCATGACTTGTCGAACTTTAAATCAAACTGCGGGAATTTTAGGGGATTAAAAGTCTGTTGCTCAGAGACCACACTCTAAAAGTATCTACTGTCTCTTGGAAAGCTAAACATTGCACCAATCTGGGGTTTGTCAATTAATGATTGGAATTCCGCAAAGTCCTTAAACGTTTGCCCTTTCTAGATTTTCAACTCCTCTGGGACATCCGAACTGGGAGGAACAGTGACGTTTTCGAGCTCAACAAAGACCTCGAATACTTAAAAATAGCACCGATTTCGATTGGTAAGCTAAAAATAGCAATACCTTGAAATTGATGAAGTTTTCCGCTTGTGTCCCTACGTAAAACGCGTGATAGGTAGGGACAACTGTTCCTACGTATGCACTACCTAAATATTAAGCATGCAGTCTCGTTTGGACAAGAAAATTAAAGCTCCTTGAGTGTGGAAACGTGGTATGATTAGCTGTGTTGTGTGTGTTTGTTTTGCTAGACTACTTAATAACATTGTAATCTCTTCAAAATGTTCATCAGTTAATCCTAGCGTCTTTTACACGCATTGCTAGAATAAGAGTAAGGTTTAAACCAAAATAACTGTTATGATTTTACTTTTATTCCAGCAGAAGAAGAATTTTCACAGACCGCAAATCTCACCTGTATCTTTAAACACACACAAGTTGTGTAGACCCTCCCCCCCCTTTCTCCTAAAAAAATCATCCAATGGGAAGAAATATCAAAGATTTATTCACGCTTTCACATTCATTTCATTGCACATTTTGATGTTTCAAACATACTTTAAAAGAATCAGGCTGTAGAAATTACACTATCAAAAGCAAAGTCGACATCATAAGGCGCGAGATTTCATTATTTTCTCACAGGAAATGACACAAATCAGGGGTAAGAATGTTGACTTTACATTTTTAAATAGCTTAAAAATTTAGGGTTCTTCATTTCAATACATCCATTTTACAAGTATGTGCTTATTCTCATATTAAAAAAACGTAGTATTAAAACGTACTGTATATGTTTGAAGCTCACGTATCTTCATACTGACACATGCGCAAAAAAAGATCACAACATTACCTGAATATTACCTGATGATTGAGAAAATGGTGAAATAGGAATGTTTTTGAGACGCAGGGTACGATATTAGACCCACTACATGAATGTCAAGTCCTTCAGCTGAGACACAAGGACACAATTTGAACTACAACAATGGAGGTAGCAGAGAGCCTTGCTGGTTTACACGTCACAACACAGCAGAGAGCGTTGCTGGTTTACATGTCACAACACAGCAGAAAGCCCTGCTGGTTTACATGTCACAGCACCGCAGAGAGCGTTGCTGGTTTACATGTCACAGCACAGCAGAGAGCGTTGCTGGTTTACATGTCACAATACAGCAGAGAGCGTTGCTGGTTTACATGTCACAACACAGCAGAAAGCCCTGCTGGTTTATGTGTCACAACACAGCAGAGAGCGTTGCTGGTTTACATGTCACAATACAGCAGAGAGCGTTGCTGGTTTACATGTCACAACACAGCAGAAAGCCCTGCTGGTTTACATGTCACAACACAGCAGAGAGCGTTGCTGGTTTACATGTCACAATACAGCAGAGAGCCTTGCTGGTTTACATGTCACAACACTATGTTCGTGTTGGAGGCAGCTAACTTGATTTCAAAAGTATTAAACAGGAACTCCCTGTCGTTACATCTATATAAGCGAAGAAAAACCTATTTTCAGGTGAAATCCTTCCCGCACAACAGAGCTCTGCTCTTTTACAACGAAATTCGTTAAGGATATGTTAAATCTACTTATATAAAATTCCTGAACAGTTCAAAATTGTGATAAGAAGAATCGGAGAAAAAGATAGATACAAAGAGAGAAAATAGAGAGAGAGAGAGAGAGAGAGAGAGAGAGAGAGAGAGAATCAGAGACAAAGAATTAGAGAGACATAGAGAAATTTCTCAACAAGAACATTTTCTCACTTAGGACAATGGCTGTCGAGAGATAAGCGTATGTTCACGATGACTGAAGCATCAGGAGCTATTTATTGAGTACCGGTAGAAGATTGGTTTACGTGGTGAAGGACAAAACGTTTTATTTAAGTTACTTAACTGTTGATCAGAAAATCCACCGTCGTTGCAACAATGGAAATTTAATAACGGCAAGACTTGATTTTTTTATCAGGACAAAATTTCAATCCTAATCACTCTGGAAAACTTCGGACAAGAAATTTCCAAATAAGATACAACTCGCTTTCAAATATTTTACGAACATTTCTCTCTTAGTATTATAGCATACAACATAAATAGCACAGGGCTTACATTTTCAATGAGGTTAAAAGATGGATGGTGTCAACTTTTCCTAGAAATCGATTCTTTTTTCCAGGCTTTCGTACGTTGACGTTTCTCTCCTTGCTGTTGCACAGAACTTCGTTGACATACATTTTGCCCCTTCAGCTTCAAAGCAAATGGGCATTAATTATTTTGTAATTATTTCCATCATTGATATCGTTGTTCAATCTCAAAAGAGAAAAGAAGTGTCACTGGCCCCTGAAGCGTATAGTGGCTGCACCTCGAATGAATACACTTTGAGATATTTCCTGACCCAAATATTCTAACTATGCAGCTGTGTCATATGTCTATATTGGTAAAACTTTATGTTGCGTTCGAAATTCAAATTCAAATAGTTCAATAGGCCTAATACCTATCTTTTTGCCTATCTCGAAAAAAAGCTTACACCTGATATCATTTCGATCTATTAGGGTACAGTATTTGGTTGGTCAAGTTGAAGTATTTTTTACAATGACACCATTCAAGAAATTTTAAGTCAATCCGCTTTTCAAGTTGGTTCCACTAACAGAGAACCACCCAAAATGAATATTGTTAATCCTAATTTTGAGTCACAGGAGGTCTACAGTGATAAACATCAACACTATGGTTAATGACCAACAAGCCACGCTGTGTTCAGGACAGTCTTTCTCTCAGCGCCACGGGCTGCCATCCTTTGAATGTATATCTTTTAACTCAATTTCTCGTGAAAGCTTTGACAAGTGCATTTTAGTGCAAAAGATTTACCCTTGTTATCTTCAAGAAAATCAAATTTCAAAGCCACAAGACTTAGACCGATGTACATCTGGTCAGACCTCCATCAGCAAAATCATGCCGTTCCAGCCATAGCCTAGTTTTGTGACAAAAAAAGGTTTCGTCTCTGGTTAAGATTTCATCTCAGTATCGCCACGGTGATTAATCTCTAGCAGAGGTAACACGAGAAGCCTTGTGTTAAACAACAGATGTCATCTGACCCGTCACGTGACTAACAGCCGCACGATGAGGGTGGACATGGTTGTCAAAACTAGGATAAGTGGACTACTGAGAAAATGGGGTAAAAACATGGCTGAGTTTTCATCGCTTGGTGGAGTCTTGACCTGAACGTGAGATGTGCCAGTACCTGCCAAACACACAGAAAAATACACTTAGATGTCTGAGTTGCGTATGCAACAAGACATAAAATATGGATTTTTTTTTTGCAGTCTATAGAGGGAATTTACTGTACTGTAGCATATTTCAACTAAACTAATATCGATGAAAGATAAAAACAAAATACCAGGTATTTTATGAAGCAAAGTTTTAAACTACGCAAATTAGCCTAATTGATTATCGATATCTTTATATTATACACTCCACCATTCGTATTCTATGATGCATTCCATTCAAACACCGTCTTAGTTTTTTTTATGTGTCTATGCATTTTTTCTACAACACCAATTGAAGCACCCCCACCTCCAAAAAAACTAATGGAAACAAAAGGCATTAGGCCTATGTTTAGACAGTGTTTGATGCTGTTGCAAATTGACATTCAGAATAGACCAAAATATAACGAAAAATAGAACTATACAACTTATCTATACTTAACAAAAACTTGCAGAACAACTCACCTCGCTTAACGTTAGGACTGCCAGCTGTTGAAATAATAAAAGGAGGAATAAAAAATATTGTAAAAAACATTAATGCTTGTTATTGAAATGCTAATCAACAGCTCATTTCACAATACATGCAATAAATGTAAATTTAGGAAACAGACGAGAAAAAAAAAAGGATCTTTGGATAATGTTTTGGTGTTACTGCTTACATCTTTAGAACAAAGCTGCTTTCCCACGATTCCACTTCTATCACTATCTTACTTGATTCGTCACTGTCGCTTCTTCTCTTTTCTCTTCATCTTCTTCTTCTTCTTCTTCTTCTTCTTGTAGAATATACTATGTATATATGTATGTACATGTATATATAAATATGTATGTGGGTGTATATGGGTATAAATGTTTATGTATGCATATACATGTGTGTATCTGTGTACGTATATGTACATATAATGTATGTCTATATTATATTATAAACGTATACATAAATGTCCATTCTGATGTATCATTGTAATGAAAAAAGAGCCAATATATGTTATAATATATATATATGTTCATGAATACGTTTACATCTATTGTAATTTGGGCCGATGGCCTTATATACTGAATAAAATCAATTCAATTCAATTCAATTCAATTCTTCTTCTTCTTCTTTTTCTTCTTTTTCTTCTTCTTCTACTACCACTACCACTACCACTACTACTACTACTACTACTACTACTACTACTACTACTACTACTACTACTACTACTACTACCACTACCACGACGACTACTACTACTACTACTACTACTACTACTACTACTACTACTACTACTACTACTACTACTACTACTACAACTACTACTTCTTTTTCTTCTTCTTTTGCATCATGGAATAATAGAAAGTGAACAAACACAAAGCAATGTATTCGATTCCGCCAATAAAAACTGCAAGACTTACCTACGAGGACATTAACATCTATACTGGCAATCAGCAGTGAAGAGCTCCGGCAGATGTATGTGCCTGAGTCCTGGCTTGTACCGCTGGAAATCATCAACTCACTTACTAGAGACTTTGTTTCCTCAGACCTGTTGAAGAGCAAAAAAAATCTCCCCCTGAA
Source organism: Elysia marginata (assembly GCA_019649035.1). NCBI lineage: Eukaryota > Metazoa > Mollusca > Gastropoda > Plakobranchidae > Elysia > Elysia marginata. The sequence goes on from BMAT01009209.1 coordinate 222,300, forward strand.
TACTTTATCAGTCTGATTTTCTACAAGTTCTCCTTATATATTACCATACTGAGTGAATTCTCCATGTCCGTAACATCTTCCGGATGTAGGCATACTCTTGCTAATTTTTCGTTAGTTACTCAGCTACACAGTTTCTCTACCTGTTTCAGTGTTTCATATGCGTGTTCCTGTAGCTACCTAACTTTCGATTGCTTGGCTGCATGCCTGTCCACCTCCCATTCCTTAGATCCCTCCCTCCGAAAGACCTCCCTTTCTCTAACATTTCTTTCTTATTCCTTTCTTCATACTCATATCCATGAGTGGCCGGGCTGACCTGTGTTTCGTGATGAAAACCCCAGGATAGAGACTGTCGTCGATCTTGTCGCCATCTTTAAACCAGTCCACGTTCTGTGGCACTCTGTCGCCTTCTGTGGTGTTACAACGGAGGTAGACTGTCTGACCATGTTCCACAAACCTGTTACCTTCAATGGTAATTACTGGATAAACACAGAGAAAAAGTTGTTGTAAAATTAAAAAAATCTCAACAAAATCTGCCATTAATAAAGCTCTTGTAATATCTCCTTTAACAACATACAAAATTATAATTTCAAAACAAATAGAACTTAATTGGCAAGGAACAGTTGTCTTAAAACAGAAATGACAACCATAATGACACTTTTCTTCCAAAAAAAGTCAAAACAGTTTTAGAAGAAAGATTAATAGTAGCGGAAAGTGTGATACCATAGAATTTTGTAGCCTCTCTTTAAACGCCATGCATTCTTTTGGTTATTTTTTACATGTATTTTGGTTTTGGTTCACATCCCATAATCATTAAAGATTTAGCATTTTTTACAAAAAAAAATCCGAAAACACTTTTTACGCTAAACATTTATTGAACATTTTTGAGAGCAAAATACATGTATTGTTAAACAGATCATATGTATATGTAGCAGCTAAGGTTTGACTCTATCTTCTATTATAGAACAGTAACAGTTGAACTGCGTACATTTCATGACAAGAGATTAAAAGAGGACAGTAATAAGAAGATGTGCCGGTATAAGCCTTTACATTATTTAAACATGCTAGGCTGTAGTAAGATTTAGAGCTGGATTAGTTAATTTAAAGTTTAGTATAGTGTGCAGCAATAAAAACTTAGTGAAACAAGGGAAACGACTTGAACAAAGCTTTGTATTGAAATTTTTAGGGATTTGCGTCCCTTGAGACATTACCTGATTTATCTATCTAGGAAAAAAGGCAAAGAATAAAAGTTCAGTCTTTACTTATAAATATTAATAGAAAGCTAACTATAACTTAAGAGCAGTCTTATTATATATGGAGGCAGATACCCTCATGAGTATTGGCCTAACATAAAACATTTAACTTTTATTTCTCAGTCTTTTCTTGGAAATATTTTACTGGTATATGTAGAAGGTTGGTTGGTTGTTTGAATTTTAACGTCTCTTTTCAACTACAATATTATATCAGAGACGGCGCTTGGGACAATTGAAAGCGTGCTGCCACATTTTGATGTAAGGAGCGCATGCATACATCACATCTAGTCACATTATCCTGACACCGGGCCGACCAGACTTAGCACTAAATCCATAATGCAAGACACTAAGCGGATCAGCTGCTAATACCAATTTTAAAGTCCTTGGTTTGACTCGGCCGGGGATTGAACCCACACCTCTCGATCTCTTAGCGAGTGTCTTACCGCTAAGCCACAGAGCCGGTATATCAAGAAGGACGTGACATCTCAGCCAGCCGTGACACTATTCATAGACACTCATAATTATAGTGTAAATCTTTCTTTGCTGAAACAACCTGTTTCATGGGGCAAACAAATCGCAGCAAGCCAGCTGCGCTTTTAGGTGTTTAAATGAGGACGCAATAAGATAGGACTTTCTTTTGCGTGATAACTTTTAGTACATAATTTTTTTGCTCTGTTAACATTGATGTTAAAATACTCATTTTATGCTCATATAAATAAAATACGCAATGAATTGTTTTTTAAAGACAATCAGTTATGTAGCTTTTAAGGATTGCATCATCACAATAAAACTATCTTTTCTTTCAAAGTGTGACTTTTTATGTCAGCACAACTCACTAACTAATCAAATGAGTTTCATGCTCAAACTGTCGTTACCTGTAACTACCCCGTTGGTGCCCTAATTTATGTTTACCTTGTTACAGTCGTATTTGGTGTAAGATCATTTGCCCCTAATTTGAGATTAAAAGCATTTTAATTAGCCTTAAAGACTGACATGGTATCACAGTCAACACGTTATTAATTTTTTAGCCTTTTGTCGCACGCTCATAATGTGCAAGAAGTACCGGTATATTATACAAATAGCAAAAAAAAATTCTTTTCATTTGCTTTAAAAAAGCCAAAATCAACAAAACTTCAGTGTCATCAAGTTTGCACCTGATTGTATCATTACAGACTTTAAGCAGCAACACGTGAGCATGACGCGAACGTCTATGGCGTCTATTTTTAGAAACTGGTTTCATTATTTTTATAGTTTCCTCAATCTGCTTTCCCGATTTTCACGTACGCGTAGTGCGACACGGTGCGTGTGCTAAAGGTCTCTAATAATTCAAATTGACTTGTCCGAACCATGCTATCATATATTTAATGCTTGGGTTGGTGAAATTAGGCAAAGAAAATGTTTCTGTGAACGAAAAGATCACAAAAAAAGAAAACAAGAAACAGAAAACCGAAACCATCAAACTTTTGCTTCGAGAATTGAAAACCATTAAATTTCATTCAAATTGTTTTCAATATGCCCAGAATTCAGGGTTTTAGATTTGCCTTCATCTACCCTCCCCTCTCAGTCTCACAGAGACATACTCAATTCTACCTTTTTAAATTTCTCGATCTCATCTGCTTGCCCCCTTGCCTTCCCCACTCACTTTCTCTAACTTATCACCACAAACATTAACTTGACTTTGAGTGGGCGCTCTCGATTACTTATTGACTGTCATATCCTTAGTCACGTGTTTTTGTGTGTAATTTTTACAATAGTTTAGTTTTATATACTTATTGTAATTATTGTAGGATCTTGCAAAACGTATCAATATTGTTCAACAAGCAATATTTTCAAATTTTACGTAAACGAGAAGAAGACCCTCAAAAACACAAATTTAGTTTGAAAAGTGCAATGAAAATAGATTGTTGACGCAAAGCCCAAATTTAAATACCACGGAAACTGCTTTCCGGTGCAAATTATTTTTCCATAAACTTCAGTCCGCGGGTTATGTTCCTCGAGTGATCAGAAACCTACGGCTCGAGCACTGCTGTTTTAGAGGCAATAAATGACCGCTAATGTAAAAGAGTAACTCAATCGCGGCACCTTCGAATTGACTGTATAGTCTCTTTGATTGCCGAAGAGCTACGCACGGCGTGCCATTAGTTTAAAAGCTTTAAATCTATTTTGTTAGTGCAATCATCAATTTAGCTGGTTTTAAAATTATACTAAATTTTAGATTTTTAAAAAGCTATCAATGTGATGTTTATAATGAACTTCAGCAACTTCCATTATACTTAAGCTGCCCCAAAACAAAACGGTAGATTATACGACTATCGTTGCCGTGATATATATAATAGAATACTTTATGATATTATCCACTGAAGCCATTTTAAAGCCATAATAGAGCGCAACTGTTTTTAGATGAGTTTTGTTTTTGTTGACCTTTTCATCTGCTCTTCGACAACCCTGCAATTTCCTGCCAGTTGCAGCCATTGTCATTCCCCCATGCTATGTACTAATGGAAGTCACGCAAGCTCTCTCTAGGCCTAGCGGTTTGCAACATCTAGGCAGATAAAGGAAAATGACCTATTAAAAGTCAGAATTTTCGATATAAGTACAAAAAGTGAGTGGGAAGGTTTTGTTCTCTTCGTGCGAAAAGTCTAGCTTCGTGCGTGACTTTCAACGGAAAATAGGACCTTTTTAAAAAGTTTTTACAGAATAATTTTATAAAATAGGTAGGACTGGTCGATTTTTCCCTTCTTCAAATTGAAATTTCTATGGGTGTATAAAAGCAGTGATGAAAATTACTAAAACGACTTTGACAGAACATATTGCATGCAACCGCCTGGGGCTTTATGGCTACATCATCATTATTTTTATTATTATTATTATT
>BMAT01009209.1:270495-280860 GCA_019649035.1 Elysia marginata
GAGAGAGAGAGAGAGAGAGAGAGAGAGAGAGAGAGAGAGACGGTTTTGTATTAAAAGACACTGAAGAACAGAGGAAAAAGCAGAGTATAAAAATTGCAGAAAAGCAGAGATAAGGTGTGCGGCAGAAGTCGTTTTATTTTACAGAGTGGTAATGTTCTGGTAAGACTTTCATTGGGGGAGATGGGAGGGGGAAAAAGAAATAAGAAAGTGAAAAGAATAAACAAAGAGAAGTAAATAGGTAAGTATATAAATTGTATCTCTTAGATAAATGTAGATAAACGGAAGAAAAGCCATACCTACTTAAAACTCATATTTAGAAAATGCTCAGAAATGGAATTAGGTTTTTTGTACAAACTCCAAAATGTTGATTCGTTAATCATAACTCATTTTCTACATTTGTAAAAGGGACAAATTGACTTGTAAATAATAAAAAAGCCCCAAATATTGTGAAATGAAACTCTGTGGAACTTTGAAAACCCGAAGTGTTTTCTGACGTGAATAGCATTGATCAGACAAAACCTATGCTGTGAAAAACTGAACCTGTGATGCCCCACTGTTTAATCTTTATCTAAACTATAAAACTTTAGCCGCAAGGAGTAAAAAGGAAAAGTAAACTTTTCAGTAGTTAAAATTTCTCCAATTAGCCGTTCAATTACAAGTTTCAGTTTTAAATGATTGAAGATGAATCCTAAGAGGTAAATGCGTATTAAAGTATTTGATAATGTTTTCACTTCAGTCACGAACAGGGATGATCGCTCTGTCAGAATTTGTCTGAGTTCTCTAAAAAACAAACTGACGTGCGCAATGTGCATATTAAATTGGCAATTCGTGAATAAGTATATTGATTGCAGCTTTAGTTCTACCTGGTCTAAACAGCGTACAATGCTGCGGGAACCTCTTTTCACAATGGTTTGCATAGAACCCTGGCGTTTTCCCATTGTTTGCATTCTTATTGAACTAGTTTGTCAGACATATTGCCAAAATAGATTCCACATTTCAAAACGCTATCAGTTGCAACGGATCAATGTCAGCATTACTTAGACTAAATTTCATTTAATTGAATCGCTATTTCACGAACAATCCCAGGTAAAAACATACAGTTTCTTGTAGGATACAAAGTACTCCTTATAAAACGCAGGTCAACATCTACAAAATAATGGTTGTCCTCTACTTGTGGTGTCAGCCTAAATACCAAGTGTTATTTTTTTCTTTTCTGATATAGAGACTAATAATGTGTATGAAATGCGTTGCCTAAGATTATCAAGCAGACATGTTGTAATGGGCTGGCATTTTATAACATCATAATAGCTATTAAATTTAAAAAAAACGATAATTATATGGGCCTTTAGGTTGAGAAAATGATTTATACTAGTAAAGACAATCATGAACTGCTTATTCGGCGAACAAAAGTTTCGGAATAAATTACATCATTGCTTTTTCAGCCATTCGGCGTTGAACAGATAAATTTGTTTTAAACTCATGCCAAATAAATTGTTTGAAAAACAATAAAAAAAGCCGAATAAACTCCAACATGACATTCCCGTGAGTATCGTGTTAATTTTTGTTTAATGTTGTATTACTTTTCAACTTTATTTTGTAGAAAACAACTGTTGTGCGAGTTTTATGCTTTGTTTAATAAAGCCTCGCGTCCCCCCCTCCCCACCCTTTTGGTTGGGTCCCGTGAGTTTAAGTTATTCTCTTTGTACTGCATTAGTAGACCCTGCGTCTCACGGCGACACATGAAGTTGTAAGAAAGTGGCATAATTGTTCTAAAGGTTGCATGGGCATATAACATTTATAGACATTGTCTTTTGTTTTAATGTGAGAGAGAAATGTTTGCACAAACGAAACACTATAATAAAGGATTGCTGGATTTGTAACCCAGTAACTTATATCAATAAAAAGTTGGTTATATAAAAAAAAACTAAAGCCTAAAGTTTTAATGATATGATAAACATTATAGACACAACGAGTCTCTAGAAAAAGCGTAAACATTACCGCGATGGAAGTATAGAACTTATGATCATGAAGAAGGAACAACACTGCCACAACTATTTACAAGTTATCTGCCTAGGCAATGCCTAGCTGCCTTTGAAGGTTGTCACACATCATCAGAACTCATGAATCTGTACTAACAAAAACGCCTACAAAAATCTTCATAGCATGATCCAAGTAGAAAATGCCTAAGGTTTTTGAGAGTTACTCCTTCCTCTTTCTCAAAAAAATATAGTTGCTTTTTGTATTTTGCATACAGATATTTTCTCAAGCGGGATTTTTTTTTTCGATTTCATGCATGCGGCACCTTGATGCCTCTCTTATTACCTCTCTTATTTGTTTTCTTTATTGAGCTGATTTTTTATTCTATTCTACACTCGTAAGCTCGCAGATATGATATCATTATTTTCAACAGTAAAACAACCTAAACTGCTAACGATTAAGTTTAACAAATATATATTGAATGTGCTCGGGTATTTCCTTCAGGTACTTACAAAAGTTTTTCTGTAAATCATTCAAAGATCAACACAGTTCCAAATAGATCTAAATAGTAGAGATGCAACATGAACAACGTCGCCATAAAAATGATTTTTGTTTGTGTGCAAAATTGAATTAAACTCTGTTGTAAAAAATATATTTATTGCCTCAAAGCATGTGAAGAGCAAGCGTGAAATAACAGAATCATAAACTAACCGGAACCTGCAGAATCGAAGGTGAGTTAGCTCCAGACCTTTTTGATGGGAATTAAAATGCTGTACTTTTTTATTAAATATAACGCACAGCAAGAAGCAAGGTAATAAATAGGCGACTGAAGCTTAGAGGTAAAGTTTGCAATTTCTGTTGCACTTACAGCTTCAAGAAGTATCCTGCCTCACAAATACGTGTTTATATGGACATTTTATATCATCTTTTACCAATGACTTTAAGATTGAAATTTTTAGAAGTAGCGGTTTAATTCTGATACAGCCAAATTAAAGATAGATAATAGCAGTAATAAACTGCACTTCTATTTAATGCAGCCGCACTGCACTGCACTTGGGTTTGTTTTTTTATGAAAGGTGAGTGGCTAGGGAGCGAGGGCGGAAATTCGAATATAATCTGACGTTGAACTTACGAGAAAACCAACCACGCAAAAGAAGAGACAAAAATTACATGTCTGAGAGGTAAATAAACAGAAAGAAAGCCACGAGACAAAATGTTCAACAAGCAATTTAAAGCAGATCCCCCATAGGCCGATCGCGAAAGATTAGCAGGAAGTGTGTCGGTGTAAAGTGAACTGATTGTGCTCCTCGCCTGAACTACCGGCTTGCTGGTGCCGCTGGGAGCTGGAGACATGAAGGCAAACCTCTCCTGGGGGCTGTGGCCAGGACGAGCCACTCAATTGGGAGCTTTTAACGCAGTCTTGACTCGAGCACTTCCCTCAGAGATGGCCTGTCTGTAAATGCTTGATATTGGAGAAGGAAAGCATTGAGAAGTTTCTTAAATTTGCTTTTGAAATCATGATATTGCATTTCGCAAGATTAAACCAGATTAGCAGCTTTCTTTCTTCTTTTTGTATTCCATTTCAAGAGACAGATCTTCAAAGTTTGGGAATATATGCACATGAATAGAGATATTGTTAATGGACATTTACAGCACAAATTCTTAATCAATAAAGAAATTTCTGTGTGTTTGGCTAAGCGACCAGTGTGCGAATTCTCTTAGTACCATTTAAGGAAGATTAAAATTTATTTTATCAGTTCAACATGAAAAATATCAAAGTACAAAGTGTTTTTAAATTAGTCGCATTTCCTGACTTCTGTTTAGAAACAAGTTTATCTATAGCAGATATTGATTAAATTATGAATAAAGTGCTAGAACCACAGATATTTTCTTCTGCTATGAGTAGGCTCTTAAATTATACCAAAGACTGACAAAACCGTAAATTTTACATCAATGGTATTTATAAAACGTTTGATTTTAATTCTACATTTGGAGAAAAATACGGAGAGTTAAAACTATTCATTCTTTAATGGCATGGCTAAATATTTTCAAAACAAAGGCTAGACCTTTCAAAGTTTAAAATGGATCACATTTATAATATTTACCTCCTTTCAAGTGCTTTTTGTACAATTTTAGGTGCCCAAATATTTTCCTAGGTATAAATGAACTATACAGTCTTCATTTTCTGAACTATATAATTCTTTGCAGTCTAATGAGGCGAATGAGTTGACTACTGTTAAAGAGAGGTCAAAACGATCTAAACACAGAGAGAACAACTAACGCAACGAATAATATAGTTGTCTTTATTTGCCTCACATGCTGTAGAAAATAATGGATAATATTTCACAAAACGGATTTACATGAGCTGTACTACTAGTTCATCTTAAAGATGCTTGTAGAGGTTTCCACTTTATGTATGAAATTGAAAACCTTATTGTTACAAAACATCTCGTAAAATATCCTAAACCCTAAACGTATTCACAAAATCAAGATATTCATAGCAATGCTGAATACCATAGCACTGTTTAGTTAATAAAACTTCCAAGTCTAGTTTAGTTTGTGCCTTCAGATTTTTACTCTCCTGCTTCTTTTCCTCACGAAAAACTTGAGCAAGGTTGGCGCCGTTTGTAAATACTTTGTAGCGAATCCCCTCAGAGCTATATCTATAAAAGCAATTCAGATCTAAATATCACCTTCCCGTTAAATGAAGTTGAAATTGGGTTGCTTTCACGAAAACAACCTACACGATTTTATATGTTTAATATGAAAGATATGAGGCAAAAAAACAAACTAGATAACGGTAATTCACTTAAGAATAATAATGTGGAGAGCCTCACTTCACTTGTCTAGTTAACTTCAAACGGAAGCATGTAAATAATACAAAGCTAGGTAATGTTTTTTTTATTGAAATCCCTGGAATTTGCCATAAAGTGTTACCTGGATCTGTACTCATCCTCAACCTCTGAAGAATTCTAAATTCTTTTTTAGGCTCTCATACTCTCTTTTTTGCTTTGTTTTTCTAGACTGAATAGAAAACTTGTAGTGTTTACATTACATATTTATATTTATTTTATCAAAAGACCATTTTTACTGTTTGGCAAGGTTTCATAAATAATATGACAAAATTCATTCCAAATGCTGGTCGAGCGACAAGACAAAATCGCTAACCTTTAATGCGACTGGGTCAACAATACCATTATGACACCATGGCAGGATTTAAACTCCATTAAACTCTGTAAATAATATGTCAGTTTCCAACTTAAAAGTCTCTTATAGTGATAGATGTTTTGATTACTTAACGGCCCTCTAAATAAATAGCTATAATCTAAAATGTACCCTACATTATCACGAAATAGTCAGCACTCTATACAGTCATCAAAACACCATTCTCACGTCGGTTCATACATAACTATATGACTACTTATTTATATACAATAAGCATACAAAGTGTGCTAAGATTATAAAGGAATATTGCATATGAGATTCCTGGGTTTTTGTAAGTATCAAATTAGCCCGAAATACAAGGCATTAAGAACCGATCGAAAAGAATTATAACAGCTAGAGAACACAATCGAACATGGCTCAACACATGGCTAAAAACATCATTCAAATAAAAGGTATATACCCTGACAGACTGATAATTATAAACCTAGTGATCGAAAAGTTTAAAGAATACAATTCTGTAAACTCTAATATGCACATAGGGTTAAGATGGTACACGCCTTACAGATGCTTACTTCAAGATATTTAATCTCTTTTCCCCTTATAAATAGCGAGTGAAAAAAAAGCTTTTCTTCCCAGCCTACCTATGGTACTCCTTATCTCTAACAATCTATATCAAAGAATTGCCCAAAAACCAATACATCTAAGCCTGGTAATGTTGCAGGAACCGTCACCGTCCCTCATCCCAGATATGCTACGGTATCTCTAGGCTTGGTGCTTTAGGCTAAATCTCCCATTACGCCTTGCGTATCTGTTTTCGCATATCTTTCCCTGTATTGAGAACCACAACTTGCACCATTTGGGATTTGATGATGGACGGCCAACGTAAAAAGGCACTTTGTTACCATCTCCCTGAGCCGGATGCTAAAATCCTGATGTCTGTTTTTTCCCCTGACGCCCTTACCATACAATAATATATTGGGAGAATGTTAAACTTATTCCTCCAAGCAAACTTTGTATACAACCTTGGGGTCTGTAGGGTGTTCATTCCGAGCACTCTCCATTCATGTTGCACGCCACCATCGATCATGATAAAAAGGTTTACAGCAATAACGAAAGTGGCACGTTTCAGGAGAGTCATTACAGACTTTAAGCAGCAACGCGTGAGTATGACATGAACGTCTGTGGGTCTATTTTTAGAAACTGGTTTCATTATTTTTATAGTTTCTCAATCTGCTTTCCCGATTTTCACGTACGCGTAGTGAGACAAGGTGCGTGTGCTAAAGGTCTCTATTATCTGCAGCATTTCTGAAAGTTTTTATCTCCTTCATGGTTTAAACGATATAAAAATATACCGAAATAGCTGCATAAGAGTTGAAAATTATTGTAGTTTTTGTTTAAAGAACATAAATCATCTGATCCGAGGCGACTGCTTTAGTGTGTGTGTGAGGAAAAGGGGGGGGGGAGAGAGATAGACGTTGCTAATTAGAACACATTTATTGCCAAGCATCCACTGTTAATCTTGCTTCGTTTCAACTTCAATTCAAACGATAATAAAACTGTCTGTGTGTAGGTTTTTATGTCACATAACAAAACTGGTAGCATACTTTTATTAAAAGTATTGAGATAATTCAAAGTTAACTAGGCCTACATCGTGATTCTGTTTGCCCAGTCGTATTGTTACGATGGCATTTTCTTCCTTTTTGCAACTGAACCAACATAAAAAAATGTTTTATATCGTCTCATGGCTTCAATCCTCTGTGTCGCATTAGATATTCACTTGAAGACGTTAGCACCCCTATTGAAGCCTGTTTTCTAAGTTTTGGAGGCTTCTTTCTTTCTTCGACTTACAACTCACAATGCCTTGACTAAAAACTCTTGCCTCTTGTGCGATATTTTCTTTATTAAACAAAGTCGCTTCATGAAATTTGGCAACAAGTATTTCCTGTACGTACTCTTACTGTTCTCTAGGACACATGGAGCTATGATGTTACATCCGTGTTCTAACGTCATATAAAGTCTTGTTCGAATGTTGGCGACAAAATGGGCAAAACAAATAATGTTATATTACTGTGCGGTTTTTAAGTTTTTTCATGCAGAAAAGGCCTCACCAGTTGATATTCAATGACGCATTAAACGCCTTCAGTGGTGCTTGTGTAAATGATCCTAAGCAAGAACCTGGATGTAATATTGTAAAGAGAGTGTGGTGACGACCAGGCCAAAACAAGTCTGCAAGACCGACCTCGCTGTGGTTGGTCCACCAATACAACAGACTCACCGCCAGGTGGAGGTGGACCAAATATTTCGTGAAAACAGTCACATTAAACATCAACATGTTGTTGTTTCATAAAGGCGCATCGTACATTATAACTGTTCGACAATACTGTAATTCTTGATCCTGATAACACTCTCCCCACAATAAGTCGAAAGACTCAAGTTGCCCTGGTTCCACTCAGACTCCAGAAGATGTTACCTCGTCCTCTCTACAGTCCAGACCTAGCCCCGCCCAAATTCATTATATTGTTCATAGTTTGAAGAACAATTTAACTGATATGATCACACCTATGACGACAAAGATCAAGTGATGTACATAGCTAGGTGGTGCTGGAGATGAACATCAGCTGAATTATTCACTAACGTGTTTGAAAAATACACGACGACCAATTGAAAAAGTTAAGACGGCTTCATAGCAGAATTTCAACAATTTCATTTCGTGCATAATTTTTTTTATTTAGGAAGGCTTTTTCTGTAGACATTGATTAGTTTGGAAAAAAGAGGTTGAAAAGGCAGGACTATTCAGTCACGCCTAGTATTTGTTTCACTACGTTTGGATTAGAAAACAACGAACTATTTTATCTTGTTAGGCACATTCAATTGTTTTTGATAGTTATGGTTTCTGTTATTGGTCTTGTCCTAAATGTCTATGACATAGGCAGAACTGTGCGAACTATACATATGTGGAAATTGCAAGTATGCTTGATAATTTGGTGTTGATTTTATGATGCCTTTCTAAATTTCACGCCGCGAGTGAAAATATTTTAAAATTCACAATATTTTTGTAAGTGATGTTCTCAAAAAGTTTGTTAAATAAAGACGAGATTGTACTTCAATAGCCACACCTTACACAGTTTTAATGAAATTCTATAGAGCTCAGCCCCATAAAAGAGAAGGTCTTGAATATTGGTAGGCAGAAAGAAAAAATATGACTCTCTCACACAAGTATAGGGCGTGTCTTCTAACAGTCGTGCGATCTTAAAATTAGCCATTTAGTTTTGGATGATCAAACGAAACAAGTAAAAACAGAGATGTCCCTTGTAAACAGTTTTACACAGAATGAATGATGTAAATGCGCTCGAGAAATCTCTGTTTATTGCTATAAGTATATTACTGTGATGAGACCCACCTATGTAACGAAGTAAAGACGTTTTTTCTCACCTAAGCCTCTGAAAGTGACAATCTTATTAACCCAAACCTATGACAAGTTTTTTCCCTCTAGCTTCACACCACTTGTTAAATGTAAAAATGTAAGAAGAAGGGCTTAAAAAATGTTATCTATGACATATAAGTAGAGAAAGAAGGGAGGCTACTATAACTAAAAAATACCTGTAGAATGTACTGCAAGGCAAAAAAAATTTGACCAATTAAAGACAAAAAAAACTATAATATAACAAAAAAGACATTAACCCAGAAAACATAACGATATTCGAACAAGAAAAACCATGTTCCGATCTTGACTTTAAAAAAAAAAGAAAAGAGAAGCTAATCTTTCTTCATCTGCAACCTGAAATAGTTTTGTTTTAATAATAGAATTCGTTGTCATAGATACCCCGAGACAAATAAATGTAAAGGAAACAAAGCATTTCTACATTTAAAACGATCTGTAGGAAGTAAACGACCACTTGATTTTGATCGTTGTAATTTCTTTACTCTTTCATCTATTATGTAGTGACAGCATCTGGCTTTGCCTTGAAATCCTTTTATCTATGTTTATATCACTGTCATAGTATATTCTACAACCACACCTTTCTTTCGACCTGATTGCCTGGCAAAATGACCTAGAACCCCTCAAGGCATAAGCTGAACAAGTGCCAGGAGGCTAAGTGACTTAATAAAAAATGAGTTCTTTGAAATCGCTAGCTTGATCAAGAGTGCACAAAAAATTAAAATTTTATGGAAGGATTGAAACCACAGCTGTGCTTGAAAGTCTAGCTCTCATTGTGCATTTTTAAACTGTTGCTGCCTACACAGAAATAGCCAGGAAGAAACTTTGAGAAACAAACCCTGCTTTCTGTTTAGCTTCTTTGTAGGCCACTTTATCGACTTACTGCGGTGTTGATCAATAACATACATTAACATTCTTTCTCCTCGTCAAAACTTTTGCATTTTGTCGTGGGCATGTGCTCTATTTAAGATTATAGTCTCAAGTATGATTCAAGTTCGTTACACAATAAACCTTGATTCGTTTTTTATTTTATTTTCAACAAAAATTCGAATTAGATCATGTTAAAAATGAGGGACATGGGTTGCAAAATATCTCCTGCAAAGCCGTTGAAGTCGCATTAAAAGTAGAAATGTACCATGAAACAGCAAAACTATACGTTAGAGACAGCCATGAAATCGATCTTCACGACAAGGAACCAAAAGAATTGAAAAATCAACACGTTTACTGCCTACATTTAAAGTAAAGAAGAGATATGGAAGCTTTGGTTCGTCTGGTCAGTCAAATTTAATTTATCCCTGAATTTAGATAAGGTTCTGTTTTTTACACTAAACAACTTTATAAGATAGAGATTGTATCAGCCCAACCAGAAATATTCTAGTTTTGTTTTTCAAGCCCTGTAAAAGTATTAAGGCCGAGAGGGTCACGCGGGGATATCAGCTTTCATTGATCACTTAGCTAACGCTGGCCTCTGGGTTTCAAGAGAAGGCGATTCTACAAACAGATTAGTTTTCCTCGCCTGTCAACAAGGCTTTGAGATTGACATAAACTTCAACTTATCTAGGGTGGATATAGAACGCTCTGTTTGAAAGAAAATACAAACAAGGCGTGATAATAACGGCAAAGCGATCTTTTTATTACAGGCCTACTTTTCTTTGTCTAACTAATTCACTGTTCAGCTTTACATTCTATAAGTTTGCAAGTGTTCATGGACAAAGAGCCATGTATTTCATTACTAAAATAATAATATGGTAAACTCTATATTATCAAGAACAATGGTACTGTTC
>BMAT01009209.1:280873-303139 GCA_019649035.1 Elysia marginata
AAAAAAAAAAAAAAAAAAAACCAAACAAAAATTATGCTGTCACTAGAAACTCAAAAAGATAACCCTACGTACTCATAGAAAAATAAATAATCCCTATAAAACCTAAAATCCTGGACATTTTTTTTAAAAATAAAAGTTGTTGAACAGATGTCGACACAAATGTTTTTCAATTTCATTATATTGCATCCTTACGATACGAGTTGAGCAGCCTGCGTTTGTTAGAATGCTACTTTCCAACCTCTCAGTCTATCTGCATCAGTTCTTGGTACAAGCGAACAGCTAACCCGCCGCTCACCGAAACTATCCCGACTTTTACGTCAATACAGACCTATCTCTATGTTGATCATAAAACCTCTTATTTCAGCAATTATCGCTGTAGAGCTGTCAAACATGTACCCTGTGAATAAAATAAACCTGTTTCGCTCATATTGACCGCCCAAGCTCTATGTTAGAAAAAAAAACGCCTAGTAGAAAACAAAACTTCTTTTATCACTCAGAAAATAATTTAAATGTTCTCGTCCAATTTGTGATCGACCTTTGCAATGTTCCAATATTTTCTAACAAACTATTACTGGGTATTGCTCTTTTCTTTAAATCAGTTTTGAACCTGAGATTGTCGGAAACCTAAAAACAAAGGTAAAATTTTTTTAAAATACGTCTTCGATTTTTCAGCTCATGAACATTGAAAGCGAAACTTTTTAAAGAACGAAGACTTCTTATAGGATGATTATTAGGCAATAGCTTGTTTGGTTTTACTGCAATCCCAAAAGACATACCATAACTTAAGGATTGTCTGAAGCATTATGGTTCTAAGTAGTTTAGACACATTAAAAAAAACTTTTTAAGTAAAAAAAACTTCTATAAAAAACAACTATTCCACTCATCGTTTTGTACAATTGACGAAGAAACTGAATGGTATGATTAAAAATCAAGAAAACAACAGTATTAAAATTATCTTCTTGAAGGCACGGGATGGCAATCGCACCACAGGAGAGAAGAAGAAAAAGTGAAGACTTTCGCAGCTGCAGAGATAAGCCAAGCGCATGCGCTGTTTGCAGCTATCAGATTTACCGATTCTGAGCCACCTCACCTGCATAATCTTTGAAGTAAAATCTGTGATGATAATTTAGTACAAAACGGAGGTGAAAAGAAACCTCAGACTAGAATAGACGCCATCAATTGAATTCTTACAAATTGGACCCCCAAAACCTCAAGGTCGATGTCTAGACAGTTTTCAAATTAATAAATCTGTTGTTCACGAGATATCCTTGTAGGAAAAATAAATGTCAAGATTTTTTTAATTTGTGCAGCTCTCAACCTAGCAAGTTGTATGCAACAGCCATACCAGAGGATTGGGAAAAATTGGGACATTGTGTGTGAAGAATGTTAAGGTGCTTTCGGCTATTGAAGTTAAGTGCAATCTTGTGCTTAGGTTTATAGTAACATTTTCTTTTGCTTTGCATAAAATTCTCCTCATCCCAAGCTTAGGGAACGCAACTCGTGTGCCTATTTTATATGAAGCATAAAGTTATGTTTGCATACGTTTAAAGTTAGATTAAAAGGTTAACAAGTTGCTTTCATGAAAAAAATAATTCTCGAGTTTCTCAGGTTAAGAATATTATATAGCCTAGACTCTTGCGGTAGCAGCTATGTCGCAATATTGAAAATACAGAAGTGGGTAATTTGATTACGCTAAGCTCAACGTAAAAAAAATCTTATGACACCTTTTTAGATGCTTCGCGATAAATAAAAGGCACTAAGAACTTCAATACTACAAAATTCATCTTAGATTTTGTCGAAACGTCTCTTTTCCAACATAGTAAGCGTAATTCCAAAACAGGCCCTGCTTTAATTATATAGTGATAAAAAACAACAGTAACATTAACAAACAAGAGAACTAGCTAACATTCATACAAAATATGAAACAAGCTATCAGAATAAAGAGGTTTCATAAAAGTTTTTCAATGTCCAGGCCAGGTATGTTGAAAACAAAACATGAACTTATAGAGACACATTCTACCCCTCTCTTTATATCCACCGAGAAATATCTTTAGTGAACCCATACATTTCAGATTAAAATTACCGGAAAGCTAAATGTTCTCACGCATTATCTTCTCATCAAGGTTAAAACATTACGGTATCATATTGCCGCTTGGTCAAAAGCATGACAAAGAGTGTTAAAGTTGTTTCTGAAATAACTGGAAAACGAAACTATGCCGGAGATTACACAAACACTCCAATACTAAGGAGTCGTCAAGATGTGCATTTTTTTCTTCTATCCTGCTGTGTTTTTAGTGCTCATGATATGAAACTTACGTGCTAAAAAGTAAACATTATGAAAAAAAATATACAGGAAATAGGAACGGAACAGTTAAAAATTCCATAGCTATGAATGTCACATTATCTCTTCTGCGTATTTTTTTAGGTCAGCACTCAGCTTTTTTCTGAGTGTTTGTCGGGTACTAACCTTCATGTTAAAGAAAATGATCAAGCTTCTTTTTGTTGGATACTAAATTGCTCAAATTTCTTTCAAAGACTTTCGAATAAAGTTCTGCGATAGTGTTCTAATCTGTGAAAATTTTTTAAAACAAATGACGCTGGCCTTACATTAAAAATATATCGTTTATCTGGTTCCTTTACAAATTTCACTTCTTTTTCCGACTACACTTTACCACTTTCTAGTATTGTTTTTCTCTCTGGTGAAGTTGCGTGCGACTGTTTGCCAGACACGTCGCCCAAAGCAGAATTTCAGAGATCAGCAGCTATTACAGACACTAAGGATTTTTTTCATTTGCTAAAGTAGCAACCGTGGGATACTAAGGATAATATAATTATTCTATTAAGTTGCTTTGTTGTTGTTTAAGCCTGATCTCATGCTTTGTGATTTTGATTTCCCCGCAACGTCAAGCATAAAATGTAAGAGTCTTCGAAATGGGTCAATACTGAGTCGACCTCAAACTGGGTTAACGAACTGGTGAAATTTTCTTAGAAATCACACTCTTGCTCTAGTTATTCTAGATACAATTTTTGCTAAAACTCAATATCATCGAACTTTTAAAATAACTATTACAATACCGTTGGTCTTTACCAAAATGTACAACGCTTCTATTTGTCAGTCATTTTTAAGGCAAGCCATTTTTAAGACAAATGGTTTTAAAAACTAAAACTGCTTCATATATTTTTAGAAAACGGACAAATATTACTGTCTGATAATAACAAGACTTATTACTTGAAGCCCTTTTTAAAAAGATTGTCCAAAAAACCTTTGAGGTAAACAATTTGCTTGACCAAAAAAGACCAAATGTGGCCCACAAAGCACCGGTGATTCTAAGGAGATCTGTCCACAACCTATTGACTAGTTTCTCCCGGCAGATTTGTCTACCACCTATTGACTAGTTTCTCCGGATAGATCTGTCTACCACCTATAGGCTAGTTTCTCCAGGTAGATCTGTCTACCACCTATAGGCTAGTTTCTCCGGGTAGATCTGTCTACCACTTTTTGACTAGTTTCTTCCGTTAGGCTTGAAGAGGGTTTTGAACCTGTGCCAACGCGATATGATAGCGTAAGTTCCCGGAATTAAGACTCTAAGTACTGGGAACTAGCATGAATCGTCTGATCATATCTAGTGGTACCAACCCCATAGTCTGGAGGATTATGAGACTTCACCGTCTTTGACTAAAATGGAAGTCAGAGGGCACAACACTAATGATGTGTCCCAGAAAAATTCAGCCAATAAATCTTAAAGAGAATGAACAACTTAAATTTTTTTAAATGGTTACTGTCTAACATCTCCTGCAACTGAAAACGAGTAAAGAAAAATAACTATCTCTGCGATAATAATTACCCACATGTATACAAACACAAAAAGTGACGAATTACTCGCCTCAACCTCCGCACCGCTCATTTCTTCTTTCTTTAGTGTGATCTTCTAAAAATGCGAAACGTTCGTCATGTTGGGACACTCGTCTCGATACCTCTCACTCTGTATTTGTTTTTTTTTTTTTAATCTCTGTCATCTGCAAGTATTTATAAGCAAATCTTCATGATGTCAATTTGTTGGTTGTTGTTTGAATTGTAACGTCTCTTTTCAACTACAAGGTTATATCAGAGACGGCGCTTGGGACAATTGAAAGCGTGCTGCCACACTGTGATGTGAGGAGCGCTTGCACACACCCTACCCAGTCACATTAGCCTGACACAGGGCCGACCAGACTTAGCACTAAATCCATAATGCCAGACACTAGGCGGATCAGCGGCTAATACCAATTTTAAAGTCCTTGGTTTGACCCGGCCGGAAATCGATTCTGCACCTCCCGATCTCTTAGCGAGTGTCTTACCGCTAGGCCACAGAGCCGGTTTCATGATGCCAATGCACTGCCCTACCATTTTATAATGACGTCTATGTATATGGACTAAAGTCAACTACCAAAATGACCTTGTAGATTCTCTCATAAAAGTTAAACAGTTACATACTGAAGTCTTCAAAATTATTATGTCTTGCCGGTCCAATTTAAAGTTATGGGGCGAATTTCTGGAGACAAAAAAAAAACAACGGCTACAACAAGCAACAAAGAAAATATTTTGACAAAAACGCACATTGACTATTTCATCACCTAAAAGTGCACGAAGTCTTTCCAAAAATATTTACCAATTCTGAAGAGCCAGTTATTATTTAGGAGTTTCACTACAGAGCTCTGATGGATAGGTCGCGAAACATATGAACTAAAGGCACTGCTCTCTGTTTTCTAGATCAGGGGTCAAGATTCTCACATACAATCATATGTAGAAATGATGGCGTTTCTATATCACTGTATAAACTGTTCTTTGGTCGTTATAGAAGCGTGTTTTTTTTTTCTTACTTTAAGTTGATGTTTTGTTTGGTAGGATTATTTCCTGGTTGCTTTCTGATATCCAGTTTCTTTACTTTTGAGTTGCGCCTTGCAACAATTTTATTGAACGATTAGGATTAATTGGACTAAAAAAAAAGGATGGGAAAAGGCCATGGCTGATATCTCTTGCTTTAACGGTAGGGAAGATTTTCTGTACATGGTTATCAAAAGCTTAATTTAGATATCACTATCAGCTGCTGGCTAGAAACTTTTTTAGCCTCTCAAATTAAAAAATCGTTAAGGAATTCTTGGGTCGGCGACAAAATTGTGAGAAAATTTGGGATCAGGCCAACCCTCGACTGGTATCAAAACTGAGGCCGAGTCTGCTGAGTCGCTGAATTGGAAATTATAAAAACCTATAATATTAAGTTACCCTGTTGCTCAATACACACTCCGATGAGGAATACATTAACTTATAAAACTTTCAACCAATTGGAATTGGAAAAGAGGACAGGCAAACTACCTTTATAAAATTTTTTTTAAAAAGCAGAATATTAATACGCAATCTAGAGATTAAAAGAATTGAGCCTTACACCCCAACTAAATAGCATCTCAAGATCAAAGTTCACGAAACGTGGTAGATAAAGACTTTGACAAATAACAAAAAGAGCTGAAAAGCAACACACGATGACCCTACAGGGCAATAAAGGCCCGAAATGTTTGTATTCCTTTGTTCTTTTCTTTTTTGGACAATTTCCACGTTTTGATATCTTAATATTACTCTCTTAAGCTATCGCACGCGTAATTTTTAAGCCAATCGAACAGAAAATATGTCATACGTTTTTCAATTTAAGAAGAAAAATATTTGATGGAAATGCCTCTGAAATAGAGAAGAAGATATTAGACTATCTCTATCAAAATAATTCATTGTTTGATACAGGTATTTACTAAGTCCTGATCTATTCGTTCGAATCGAAATCAAGTTTGTAGCTTATGAAGGAGATAGGTTTTGTTTTCTAAATTTAGGCTTATAAATTTTTTTACAATTTCAGATAGTTTAATAAGCTTTAGTAGCACTTCTATTTGGACTCCTAGGAAAGAATTTTGAAGATCTAAAGATGCTAGTCGTAAATATGAAAACAGCAAACCAAAATCAATAATTTGTCTGGGTGCTTGTCTTAAAAAAAATTCATTCCCTTTTTATTTCAGGATTTTCGCTGTCGTGAAAGTAGGGATGAAAGTACAATAAAAACTATCCATTACTCCTTGCTACGCTTAACACTAAAACCACAGAGAAGACGCTGAGACAGCGCTGGTGGCATTTAAATGGTCTGGACCTGGTCTGGCTTTGTTGATTGTAGGTCTGGAGCTAATGGGCAATGACCTGGGGCCGAAACCTTGTGTTTGCGATGTGGCGAGGGACGATAGAGGTGGTTAGGCCTGTCTCTTTACTCAGTTCTCTCAGTTTAGATCGCGACGAGTACAAACAAGTCCTCAGAGGGGCAGGAAAAAATTTTTGCTAGGATAACATCGGTAGCCAAGTTGGGTTTTGTAAAAAGTCGGAAGAATGATAAGCTTAAAAAAAAGAAAAATGGCTTGGGAGAGGAAAAAAGAAAGGAAGACAGAGACTGGGCGAGAGTAAGGCAGTAAAATCGAGGAGAATAAGCAAAAAGAGGAGAAGAAACCGAGAGCAAAAAGAGCTAAGTGACATGAGACATCATGAAAACAGTAAGAAATAAGACAGGAAGAAGGAAGCTAGGGGGATATAGAAAAAGAGAGCTAGAGACGAAGAAAGAGAGAAAGCGAGAGACAGAGAGAAAAAGAGAGAGAGGCAGAGAGATAGATAAAGAGAGAGAGAGGAGAGAAAAAGATTGAGAGACAGAGAGATTCACACAGAAATACCACTGTAACATAAATGTAGATGAATGCAATGGGTTTCACCACTAATAATAGAGACCTTTAGCACACGCACCGTGTCTCACAACGCGTACGTGAAAATCGGGAAAGCAGATTGAGAAACTATAAAAATAATGAAACCAGTTTCTAAAAATAGACCCACAGACGTTCGCGTCATGCTCACGCGTTGCTGCTTAAAGTCTGTAATATCTCTTTCACGGGAGCTTCTTAACCTGAATTTGGAATAAGCACTACCATAACATAAATAAATTTTTATGTAAGTACTATATATATATAGACCAAGATTTGCTTGAAAACCAATTTGCGTATGCCTTTCGCGTCAGTATGATTTGTCTCCTGCTCATTCGGACTTCTAACTGGAGAATTGCGGGAAACCCATAGAAGAAAAATTCTATTGTTTTTACGAAATCAGTAGCTTTTCAAATGAACTTATGATTTGTAAATGTATTGATCATGGAAGTCCTATTTTTGGTCCAAAAGCCACGTTTCGACATGTTTCAGAGTTGATTTGCCCTAAACTTTATTTACTAGAGTTATCAATGGTTGAATTTGTTGGTATTTAATTAGCTGGCGCAAAGTCATATGGTTCGTTCCAGATGAAGACAAAGTCTGGATTTGAGCTGAAACCCCATTGTATCCTAGATATACACGGCCTAAGGCGACATTGGAAGCAAAACCAGGGACATCTCCATAAATATCAGCTTCTAGGAGTACATCTTAGGCTAATTAATTTTGGTAGTTCTCGCAGGGTACACGGTGAGACCACTACAATGCGGGTCTTTCTTTGGTCAATTATTAGAAAGGTAATATGCAAGTCCCTCCGTTAGTGGAAACAAGTATTTGTAAGGTACTTACATTGTACGATTTTGTTGAAAGCTGAAAACAAATACGTCTTGATTTATACTTTTTGCTTTATTCGATATGCCTCTTTATTCAGTTTCTGACTTCTCTGTTAAAGACAAGATGTCACATTACATAGTTATGGCTAGATATAGAAACTGTTGGCCTTATTTGATAACTAACAAAAAGATAAGTTTAGAGCTTGCGGTATAGTTCTCTGTGTGTAAGAACATTATACTTCATGCAGTCCTCTAGACATAACGGTATTAAAAACACCCTCACCACCTAGCAATATGCATAAAATCAACACAGAATAAAGAAACAACACAGTATTTGACGAATCCGAAAACGCTCGATTTGATGAATTCAAGCACACACTTCTAAACACACGCATTCACACTTAATACTTATAATCTTGAACACATTGGGTGGATGGCAAATCCAGTAAATCTTATCGCCGCCACCAACACAACAAGACAACAAGACATAAATCTGGTGGCATTTATATGGCCTCTGGTTATGTTTGTCATTATTTGTTGTCCAGACAATCAAAGTAATGGCCAAAGGCGTTTTTTTTTTTGGCAAACCTAGCAAAAATTGTGAGTAATAGCTGACATGCCGGTTAAGATAAAAGAATAGCACATTTATGTCCTGAAACAGAAATTTAGCTATCTGAGAACTGGATTCGTACATTTATGATCTAATAAAGAAAATTAGTTATCTTACTTTTGTTACCATGTCAAAGAATTGTCCTGAAAAAAAAAAAGATTGGACGGCGCTGTAGGCCTTAACTCTATGCAAACATCTCCTGTCGCTAACTGTCGTTGAAAAGGCAAAAAAATATTGCAATCGCAGCGTTAAAACTTTCCGTCAGGTTCTACATTTCTAGATTCTGGAATATTATTTTTAAAATGAAATTACAATATTTTAGTGTCGTGGAACTTAACACGAAGGTTTTTCTTCTAGAATAGGCCTAGATCTGGCTCTAGATCTAGATCTCTAGATATCTAGATGTGGATTCTAAATATTTCAGTGTACTTTTCAGTGTAATAGAATCTACAGCTTACCGTTAGAATTTAGATTTAGATCTAGCATATTGATACAGATGTTTCTAAAAAATTAAAATCTAGAAGCTCAAGATAAGGTAAAATAATAATGTAACCACAGCGTTAAAACTTTCCGTCAGGTTTTACATTTCTAGATTCTGGAATATTCTTTTTCAAATTTAATTAAAGTATTTTTAGTGTTGTGGAATTTAACACCAAGGTTCAATTCTAGAATAGGCCTAAGTCTGGCTCTAGATCTAAATAAGAGCTTACCTAAATGTGGATTCTAGATATTTCAGTGTAGTTTAGATTTAGATCTAGAATATTGATATAGATCTATCTAAAAATCAAGGTGTAGAAGCTCAAGATCTCTGGATATCCAAATTTTGAATTCAACGTTCTGGGCCTAGATCCGGTAAGAGTTACATCACCTCTGACCTATGCGCATTTCATCGGAGAGATCATAGTTTGATGTTTTTAATTAATTTCAACAATCCATAAATCGATATCTGACACGTTTATATTGTTACTACGGAAACCTGGATAAAAAATTATGTGGAGATGCAAATTTTCATAAAGTTTCGTTCAGTAGTAAAAATTTGTATTAGAAATCATGCTTAAATTCCTTAGCTCCATTATCGTATGATGATGATGAAAAATTTAGGAAAAGTATATTAGGAGTTGATGAATTTATTGACATAGAGAACAGAGAAAAAAAAGTAAAAAACGAGAACGAGAGAAAAAGATAAAATTTTATAATATGTAGAGCGAAAAAAGACGACATTACAGAACAATACCATAAAGTTTAAGAGATAAATAGCAAAAAGGAAGAAAGGTACGCGACAAGAGTATGCCCGAGTGAGAAGGTGTAAAGAGGAAAATAGGAAAAGGGAATATTCTTATTTAAAAAGGAGGAACTATCCTAGGAGTTAGTAAACATTGATCTGCCATCAGTGGTCGAGCCACATATAGTGTACCTTATCAAACACTTGAGGATTTCGATAAAACCCAGATGCTGTCAATACAATCAGGTTAGCTTTGAGCCTTCCGTTTTCCTTTTCACCCTTAATCAAGCAAGTTTTTTCTTTTTTTACTAATTCCTTTATTTCTCCATGTCCGTCATCTTTGAAGATTTATTTTACGCATGTATCAATATTCCCAAAATCCTGTGTTTTTTTTATCATATTTGCTATAGACTTCACGTGTCTAATCTCCAGTACCCCTATACTCGTTCCACCTTCTACCTGGATAACGCTATTGTGACAAATACCTCTATTCCCCATACCGGGAGACCACGGCTGACGAGGCAGCGCAAGCAACTGTTGACACCCTCTGACTTTTTTTGTCTCTCCATGATGAAGATCACGGCACGGAACTTACCTAATTGCTCAGACGAGAGATAACCTACCTGCACCCCGTCAATGTAGTCTGTATCTTTAGTCTAGATGTAGGGCCTACATCTAGTCATTAAACAGAGAACAATACATTTATCTTTGTTAGAGACCCACTGGGGTATTAAGTGCGTTGCTCTGGGTGGCTGCACCGCATTCCCCAGTGGATCGACATCGCTCCCCCACCCAGCCTTTTGCGAACGCTCGTCCAAAGATGCCACCGCAGTGATTGTGTTCATGTGTTGTGAAATTTCGGGAAAAACCAACAAACCTCACGGCCTACATGCGAGGTATGGCAGGTATGCTCGCGAATGTCGTAGCCTGTCAAGAGAATTGCTGCGCTAGCTGATCACCAGGAATGTTGTCTTTGATGTAAGTGGTATTCACAATTATTATTAACTTGGGAATCTGATTAAGGACTTTATCATGCCCTAAACTTCTTCAGTTTTCTGAGTACAAAGAAGCAGAGAAATAATTGAGAACAAACTTATTGCTAAATTCTGTTCGAGAATAAGTAAGAAATTTTCTTAGAAGACTAGGTTATCTTTTCACTTTTTTGTGCCCTTTCTTTGCGATTCATCACCGATTGCGTCGTTTAGGGAGCTTTAGCTCTTTTTATTTAAATATACGAAACAGGTTGAATTATAAAGTTAGGCAGTGAACCTCAAATAAAAACAAACATATTTTACTGAACAAATACCCGAGAGTCAAAGAGTTCATAAAACAAACTTGGCTGCTGAAAATTCGCATTTTACCTGCTTCTGTAGGTTTGCATCTCTTTTTAACGCCTTCGCTCTCTGTCTCTGTCTGTCTGTCTGTCTCTGTCTGTCTCTGTCTCTCTCTCTCTCTCTCTCTCTCTCTCTCTCTCTCTCTTTCTCCCTCCCTCTCTCACTGTCTCGCCTCTCGTTCTCTTTCCGTTTCTTTCCTTTGTCTCCATATTATATCTTGTCATTTTCAATGTATTAGTGCGATTCTTCTACTCAATTCTAAACTCGTTCGCTGGACTTACGCTTTTTATTTACAACCAATAACCTCTTAGCCTATTATTTACCTCGTTTTTATTTTAATCAAAGTTTGGAGAAATTGACAAGAGAATCTGAGAAATATTTTTCAAAATGCTTCTGCATAATTACAAAGCTATAATTATATTGAACCTGATTGTTTTAGAGAAATATTTTATTTTTTTTTATTGTTTTATTTTTATTCGTGAAAACGGAGCTGAAAAAAGGGGAACAGTCAGTTTTTTGAAGTTTGAACACCGAACAACTTTGCAGGTGAAGATGAAGCGTTCTAGGTGTTGAAGAAGTGTGAAATCTCCAATTTCTATTCTGGGCAACCATTTGTTTCTTCTAAAAACATAAACCATACCAACAATATTAACAACATCAATACTGAAACTTTTTGCACTGGTGTTGTTTTTTAAGAGCCCCAATACATTATTTTCTCCGCCCCACTCCCTTTTCATTGCACACAAACAGAAAGTGCTCACACCAAGTTTTCCAACCTCACTGATTTATCCCTCTCATTCTGAGAAGGGGAAAAAAGAAATCCGAATCGTGGCATCCCCAGATAAAGATATTGAGATCGGACCTACGGTGAGTACATTATTCCGCTAGACTACTCGCAGCAGCTATCCTCCCACTATAAACCGATGTTTGATCTAGATCATGGAGTGATGGAACCAGCGATTGATGTGGGCAATCTTTGATTAACAAGAATAACTAATTCCCCTTCACGCCAAGCTGAAAAGTTCTTAGAAAATCTGTCTAAAAAAACCCATAAAGATAGTAAAAAAGGAAGATAAGAACGGAGAAGAAGATGAAGAAGAAGAAGAAGAAGAAGAAGGAGAAGAAGAAGAAGAAGAAGAAGAAGAAGAAGAAGAAGAAGAAGAAGAAAGGAAGGAAGAAAGCTATTGAGCCAATTCATATGCCACAGAAAGAGAAAAAAGAAAAGGAAAATGTGTTGACTATTGTTTTGTTACTCGATACCGAAACACAATCATTTCTTGCCTCTAGTCAAATACACAAACTGCCAAAAGTGATTGCCCATAGGACTACTTGTGGGGCTGCCTCAGACTATTTATTGTCTTCGATACCAGTGCCAAAACAAGGGGGTCAGACAAAAATGATACAAACAAAAAGTGTTATAAATGAAAGTTGTCCTCTCCATAAAATTTACGATACGAAAGATTCAGCTATCGTTTTCTCTTCCTTGCTAGTAGAAAAGATGGAAAAGAACAAAAGTAAGATGACAAGAATGTATTTGGTTTCACCGCTTTCAGGATAAGAAATAAGCTGCCAATCTGGTGGTGCAATCTTGTCATTCATACGTCAACAGGCCTGGGGTGTGAAATAAATTTTTCGGTAGTGTAACGGCTAGGAGAATTTCAATTACCGTAGTTTATTTACCGGGGTTGATCTTTGTACGAAAAAGCACTGGGTAGAAACCACTAGTAAAAAACGTGACCTTGTACACAAAGAGACAAAGATAGAAACGATTGTTCTGTCTTTTTTGTAGATAGTCTTTATACTATTTGTTGCTTTTTGAAAAGACAAAAAAAGAATGAACATGTCGAGGCAATTCTATGAATTCTTCTTTTCTGAAGATTATGTCAAAATCACAAATAAATTTTAGGTGACTTTATTGCTGTTTTTTTTTATTGCTTCAAATTATGAAATATGGAACATTGATGTTTTAATACGAGCTTAAGACTCACTGATATTTGGAAATCATCAGAATCAAACAAAACTATAACATTTCTCGAAAGCCTGGCGGGGATGTAGTCCGAGCATCACTTTTGCTTACTTTCTTTTCTCTTTTTTCTTAGCTAGTGCTTTTATATTAACTGTCCCACTTCGTTTTTTGTGCGGATTTTTTTTCTTATTTCATGATGAATATAATGCAGCTATACAACGTGTTCCTAAGCCATCAGCAGCACTTAAATAATTCTTGAAGCCAGTTCAAATATTTAAAAAATGTTATATTTATTTTCCGGAAGTTGTAATAAAATCCTTGTAAAATTGCTCTAACCAAGATGTTTGACTAGTGCAGGTTTTTCGCCTGGTTGCTCTTGCTATGGAAAATAAGTATCACGGAGAACATTTCAGAATGCAAATATTTGGCGGACATACAAAAGGTTCAGTGACTATTAAAACCAAACACCACAGCGTTTTCCCGTGGATTGCCAGGAGTTTGCTTACAGTAAACTTCTCCTCCACTATGGTGGAAATATATTTTTAGAAGATCCTAATGGAAGTTATTGTCTCTTTTAGGCATGACATAGGATGAGTTACCATGAAACCAACGAGTATAGGTACATGTATCTTCTTGCAATTTTCACAGAATATCGAGGCACTTTTCAAGCTTTTCCAGGAGTGTAGTTGAATATATGTAAATGGTGTGTTTTCCAAGAAAAACGTTGAATATATGTATGTTTTGTGCTTCAGCTTTCGCTCGCGTTGCATTTGTGACATGAACTCGGTAGAGTAGAGAGGCGTGAGATTCAAATGAGAAAACCAGAGCAAATTTTTTAGGAAAAGCACAAGTATTGAAAAATAGAAGGTTTAGAAAGAAAGAAAGAAAATATGATAGAAGAACAATGTAGACAGACAAGTAGATTCATTGATAATTAAAAGCATATATAAAAAAAAAACAAAAATAAAGGAAATAGAGAACCTATGATAAAATACGATAAATGGTACGTTCCGTTGGCACTGTGGCAATATTATTCAGTCGGCCAGCTTCTATTTATCTGCTGTTTAGGTGGACATTTCCTTGAGTAAGTAGTAAATACATAAATAGAGATAGACACAATGTGAATAATAGAAAGACACAGAGACTTCCAAGCATTTGATAGATATTTTCTTAGACGGTGACTAGATCTAGCTTTGTGAAATGCCACAATTTTCCCTAAGCGTAACTTGTGTTGTCACTCACTAACAGCCCGGTATTGCTTTAGCAATGAGGTTGTTGTGTCATACCTGATTGCACAGTTTCCTTCCAGCACGTGATATGATTGTCCGACAAGTGTCTAAAGCAGAATCAATAATGAAGAGAGTGTCTAAAGAGAAATGACAAGAACGGTTGCGTCGCGACACAAAATTACTCCATACAGAAAGACACCCAAGTGCCAAAATGGTCAATAAAGGAATGGATTCGAAGTAGGCCTGTCTTGTATTTTTTGCGGCAAGCTTGCCCTATATTCTTGTTCCTAAAGAGATGTCGAAACCGTCTATTGGGAGCGAAAACACACTGGGGCACGGACACATGGTAGCCTAATTGAATTTTCATGTAAGAGGACGTTCCTTTTTGTTGGGTGAGCTTAGAAGCAAATGTAACCTGAAGTGGACGAGTGTGGTGCGACCAGTGAGACACGCGAGCATCAGTAGCTGTTGGTTGAGACTGATGAGTAGGCCCGTTCCTGATGTCAAGCTTCACTTACTTCAACGTACAAATCCTTTGTTTTGAAGGTGTTGCAAGGAAACTGCTAAAGTGTTGTAACAACTCAATGCCCCTCAGCTATATGTCACATTTACCGTGGCTATATATAATTTGTTTTCATGTCCCGTTACATATTATTGTGGGACATAATTTAAAAAATGTGTTTCAAGTTCATATGCAAATTCGGATGAGTTAACTGTAAAAATCAAACCAAAATATGTTAATCCCCTACAGTAAAACCTTTGAGCAAGAGGTTCGAACTGATCTAAGAATCTCAAAGGAATGTCCAAAGTGCACAACATTCATTGTAAAATCTTTTCTTCAAGCTTTAAGAATAAGAATTAGAATAAGAATAGTTTATTGTCCAAATATATAAATACATTGGAAACTTATCTTTTCAGCACGTTAAAAAGCAGGCTAGTATATAATTAACGTAGAAAAATACAAATTAAACCAATCAGGCTTTACGAGTCTTTATCAAGACTTAATTTTTTCATCCTTGCCCTACTATTTTGTGCGTTTAACCATTAAAAAAGTGTGTTTTGAATCACATACAAATGGATTACCTTCCAAACCATGAACAAATCCAGGATAGTAAAATCCAAAAGACTTTCAAATTCCATAAAATGGCGGTAATTAATTGATTCACACCTAAGTTCAATTAACTTAGCTAGTAATTTGAGAATGAGCTTACCTTGTCCCATGGCGGCGACAGCGGTGGCAATCAGTAGGAGTGATAAGCAACAGCGCAAGCGGTGCGAGGTTCGCATCCCTCTCACCTCCTCCGACTCAGCCATCCTGAGTGTGAAGGGGTGCCAGGGCGCACATTCTGGGCGGGAGCTGCCAGCAGTCCGAGGGCTTGGTTAGTCCCACACACACAGCAAGGTCAAGGACAGATGGCACAGAGGCGTTGCCAGACACGTCTCTGAAGGCTGTATGTTTTGCAGGAGTTACTACATCTTGATAAGATAAAACTGTGGCTGCACTGGTCGTTCGAAGCATTAAATGAAAATGAATTTGTCATCGACTGCGAATAAAAGCATCTAATATATCATTGAACATCACTCCAAACCGCACTTAAAGTTGGTGTCAAATCAAATAGTCCCAATTGTGGAAAGAGTCACCACGATAACAATTCAAGAAAAAAAGCTGTTTGAATCATTTACCCTCCTAGAATTCCTGAAGGTTTCCTGTAATTTTGTTATCGATTAGACAACTCGTTATATGTAACAAATCGTTCCAACTCAATTTGGAAAGAACTTTGTTTTGAGCTGTTCGTGGAAAAAGAAATTAATGAGCTTTTTTATACCGATCACCTTGTCAAGTACTTTATTACTCACTGAAACTACAGTATAAGATAAGTTGTGGCAATGCAACACAGTTTGAGATTTAGAAACGGTGGTTTAAGCATCTTATATAAACAGGGTGTTTGTTTATTTTCCTTTTTATGGCGACATGGTATAAGCTATGTTTCTCTAAGTGGCAAATCGGTGGGTGCCGAAGCATCTATAAGTCGAAGGTTCGAATCATACTAAAGGCAAACATTTCGGGCATTTCCACCTAATTTAAAGCCTGCGTCTCTCCACTACTAATTTCATACCTTTAAAATCTTTCAATCATTATTTTTAAAGGCAAAAGAATAGGAAATTTGTAAATACTGGGTGTTAATCCCAGTGTAGTTGGTGTACTTGGGAGGTAAGAGAAGTAACTTCGAATCGAAGAAATAAGTTATACAAAAATCAATAGTTTGTACTTCTAGGTACTTCTTGCTGCTTCCTATTTTCAAACACCAAGGCTGTATAATGTAAAGTACCTGAAGGATGGCGAAACCTGCGATACTTTTGGCTTACTAAAGTGGTGAAAAACAGAGCACTACTAAGCTATCACGAGGAGAAACGCATAAGGAACGGCTTAGATAAGATAAATGAACCTATTTGTCAGCTGCTGCCACCACTGAGATAGGTTATGGAATATGAAATATGCATGAGACGTTGTTAGATCGGGTGGTGAACGGTGTTGTTATTTCTATTCAGTAATGACTTACCAACAAATCTCTTCTACGGCACAGCACCCTCTAGTTGTAATACATTGCGGCATCTCAATATTGAAACAACAATAGGTATTGTTCTAATAAAATGTGACGAATATGAAATATATCAATTTTATTTATCATTTGTAGCCTTTAAACAAATGGTCTAAGTTTATGATGAAATAGTAAATTGATCTTTAAGTTTAATGATAAAATTGTATTTAAGAGGCACGTGAATTAACAGCTAAAGCAATCGAGGCGTTTTAACCAATCTTTTCCACTTTTCCTGTTGTGAAGATTTAACAAGTGCGAAAACAGACAGACTACGTTATAAAACTATCGTTACGGCAGACTTTCGCATCAGGGTTCGGTACCTAAGAAGACAAAAACAAAAGAAATAAAAAAGAAACCTCCCGTGCAAATCAAGCAAACCACATAACCATTGCCAGATAAAGTCTACAGTCATCAATTCGTTCAGTTTGTTTCGAATCGCCATAGACATCACAGAGAGAACTCTGCTTATCACACAGTCTAGATGAAGGAGTGATTCAGTCAATGTGGAGCATGAGAGAATAAGTTTCAGAGTCCCATTTAGACATCTCTGTATACCACGCGACTTTGATACTAGTATCATCAGTATCATCCATTCACATGTTAGCGCCAAAAACTCACTGGGGTTGAGTTCTGTTAAGGACAAGGAGTTCACGGAGATATTTTACCTTAGCTGTTTCATAACCAATTTCTAAATCAACTCCAGCGCACCCCAGCTGTGGCGCATTATAAAATTTCATCACTGTCTTCTCTTCCGTGCAAACAAACAAGAGCAAGTGCACAGCAAACATATTACGAGATAAAATCTGAGCATCGTAGCCCCTGGAGACATCTCAGCTCTGATTTGGCCACTAATCTGATTTGAGTGAATGTTGAAAGCAAGCTCAAGTATTTGAAGATTGATGAAACTATTTTTTCAGTTACACAAATTGAATCTAAGTTTATATAAATAAAAACAAAAGGGTAAGATAAAATCTACCACAAATATTCAAAACATGCGGGTCCCATAAATTTCCTTAACATTCCTCTATACCTAAACATACATGAAATAAACATGCGTGACATGCTCACGGAATGTAACCTAGTGTGTAACCCGTAGGGCTGGGATTTACTTCTCATGTCAATACGACTTTTCTCGAATTTGCACATTTGCTTTGGTTCTTAAAGCGTTTTTTAAAAAAAAATTCAGTGAGGTTTAACACACACAACATATTGATTACCTGTAAATCATGTGGCAGATAAACCAAGATGGTTTACGATAAAACTGCTCTCTCTATCTATCTATCTATCTCTGTCTCTCTCCTTCTCTCTTTACCCTTTACTTTGTCTTCCGTCGTGTTTGTTCCTCTGTCATCAGACATTGCACATCCAGCGCGTTTCCCTCTTCTTACCACTTGGTCTCTTTCTTTATCCCTTTTGTCTTTTCTCCCCTTCTATTTTCGGTGGTTTTTACTCCTGCCGTTATGGATCTAGCCTCTTAGCTGTAGAAGCTCACGGCACTCAAAGTGTCAACTAAATAGCTTGGCGAAGACAGCACCCTCCCCATTACCCCAGGCCCACTTTCAAGTCAAACCCCTTGTAAAGATGAACACACACAATTTTCAATAAAAGCGCTTTGCTACCTTTTACTCAAACCATGGCTATTTGGATGTTTTTGGACATCAGATACCACAGGGTAGAAATACATAAACAAGAGGCTCTGTTTAGGTTTCCTATTTCTCTCGTTCTATCACCTTTCCGATTAGCGTTCTTATTTTTAGCCATGTGAAAGCAAACGAAGTATTAGGTTAGTGTGTGGATTTTCAAAGCTGTAACTATACACAGCTCTGGCAACATAAATAACTTTAAGCCTTAAAGCTGGAGTTCCATACACAGCTTATAACGAGAGAGAGAGAGAGAGAGAGAGAGAGACAGGCTGGGAGGGAGGAGAGAGAGAGACGGACAGACAGACAGACTGTTTTTGGACTTTTGATATTTTGTTCGAAACCTGAAAAATACAAGTTTGATCAATTCTGTCTGTAATAGCATCCCGTAAACGTTACAAGTTGAGAAAACACGTGCCTTCCATCTGATCCGCCCTGTGTTGATATCGCTAACAAGATCAGTTCTGACGGTAGAAACTTAAATTACACTCCCAGACCAGGGAAATTGGTAATCTACACGGTTCCGAGGAAAGGTATGTCACCGCTGAAGCATCAGCGCCCATGCTTTCATCGGCCTACTTGTGCACTGACTTTCAGTACGAAAACAAACAGACGAAAAGAAACAAACAATTTGCTGAAGAAATCTCACATACTATTTATAACTGCCAGACTTTTTTACTTCTATGAAGAAATTAGCCGTAACATTCCGATACAATGAAAAAGGGTTCTTAGGTATAAAATGTTATGAAAAACGTGATAGCGGTTTTCGAATCAGGTTTTTTCCTCTTTTATGGGCCTTGACATCGAGAAAAGCACAGTTATTCCGAGTTCTCTGTCAAAAATTGTTAAATGACCGTTTCAAGCCATGATATCATGCGGTTTGTACAAAGAAAAAGATGCGGAAAGAGTCAGTTTTTCTCAATTTTCTCTAAAACTTCAAATATGCAGGTACTGAATTTCGGAAAAACGCTCTGTAATCAATGATAAGAAGGCAGTGACACTTTATTTATGATTTGTTGTTATTTTCTTTTGTAAAATTAATTTCATTAGAGCCAACTGTAAAGTACCGTACACAGATGTTGTTTAGGTCTTCATAAAACTCATTGACTTTTATCTATGTCAACATTTCTAGAAACATAAAACATGTAAAACATATGTTCTGAAACAGTTATTTGCTATGTTTTAACTAGCCAAATCTAAAGTGTTTACAAGCATAATTTAAGAAGTAATGACATTCTTTATCCGATCAATTAGTTAATGATAGGCTACGTGCTAGGCAGTTCTTGGAAAAAGAAAACGCCACGTGTAGAACTGCATCAAACATGCGAATTAGATCATCATCTCGATTCGCAATGCCGGCACAAGTTGAAATGCGCAGTTAATCTAAGCGATACATGTAGTTTTTGATTGGTTGAGCTAATGTATGTTTTAACTGAATTCAAATTTCAACGGCTCAACCTTATGCCCCAGAATATTTCTAAGATAAAAATATGACTAAAGTACCGACGAGGAAATTAGTGTCGATATGATCAGCCTTTGTTGGCGTCTGAAAAGAGCCAAAAGTTGTTTTTTTAAACATGCGTTTGTCCATCTATGTCGCACTGTCTATATATTATATTATAAATGGAAATTTCCTGGACTGACGACATAAAATGAAAAAATGTAATAAAACTATGATATGATTACCTCTTAATTTCTTGCTGTCTCTTAGAGCATGTCTGACCTCACTTTGCATTTCAGCACAACAGCCATTTGTGTTTAGTGATTTTTAATTCACGTTTTCCTTTTCTTATATCAATAATGTACCTCTACAAATAATAAATCCATTGCCATCTATTTTTACAGTAGCACTTTTTCATATTTCTCAGCCGCACAAAAAATTGAAGTATTTAGTAATGAATAGAAAAATGTTACTCCACAACCAATATTAGCCTTCAGGATATGCCGAAACAAAACAGAAATATATCCATTCTTACTTTTCAAACTACAAACTATCGCGTTATAAATGTATCCAAATGTATACATATTAGGATTGTGTGAGTTTCTCCAGCTATTTTTCAATGACAGCATGAGCGAGAGCACTGGAGGATTTAAATTACCATCATATCTTGAATAAAATGCACCTTCAAAAGAACTTAAAAAAAAACCGCAGGTTTGTCTTCAAAATAAAACATCGTCTTTTTTGTGTTAAATTCCTGTTGAGGGGCTCTCTACCTCAGGTGCTATTCTAGCCCTCGCTTTACATGGAGCAGACAGTGACTGGGGAAACCAAGAGCTAAGTGAGTTGGGCTAAGCGTCACGAGAACACCCAGACCTCAAAAACTTCGCCTGTATCTAGCATCTGTAACCAGGACAACAAAGCAACAAGTTTCAACTATGACCACAATGTGATAGTATTTTCTTTTTAAACGTATTCCCTCACATGAGGTTTTTAAATTAGACTGAAATAGCGATATCATTGCGAAATAAAACCTGTTTCCTGCAATACTTACTGAGAAACATGTAGTTTTATTTAAGTTGGGTTTAAAATCTATAGTACACATTCCATTAAATCTTGCTATTTCTATACGTTACGAGCTAAATATACATGTATATCTATTGGAATTTTAATCAGTGTACCAAGCTACAATGTCACACACTCTCATTTTTCTTATTTCATTAAAAATAATAAGCAAATCTAGTGGTATCGTTTGAACATACCAAATCGTAAACCAAAAGAGCAGCCGCAATCGCTGGTATAAAATCTTTTTTTTTGTCAGAAACGTTCTAAGATGATAATTGAGTACAGGAGAAATGCTAAATTAATTTGTCTTTCGTCTCTTTGTGGTTTAACTAGGGTGAGGAAGGAAGGAAAAATTGATTAGGCAATAGGCCGTTAATTTCACGCAATTTTCTATTATGTTTCAGAATTCTAGATAGTTCAGCGGTATGACTCTCAGCTGAATAAATAAAACCAACTAATTTCGACTAATATTTAATTTTTTATGACTCATCAGTATAATTACTTTTTACACACACAAAAGAAGAGATAACGTGTGCAAACTGCGTAAGTTTAACCTGCAGTACCACATGGTACCTCACGTGAAAGCAATGTCTAACAAAGTAAAAAAAAAATGATGACATATAACTTACGGCAGTTGTCTTGCTTTGTGTAGTAATTGAAACACATTAAACCTTTAGCAGCTTAGCTTTAGATGTTATCTAGCTATATATCTAAATGTCAATGGTTTTTTAGGCAACCATAATTTCTATTACTGTTTCAATGGTTACATCAAACAGTATAATATACAAAAAATACAGCGACGCCGTTAATTATGTGAGATGCGGTGAAACTGCTTTTATGACTCTAGTGATATTTAAAACGTGGCAATAAAGATGACAATAAGAGGAATAAGGTGGTGGTGAAATTCAAACCAAAAAGAAGAGGAAGGAAATAAAATGAAAAAGACGATGATGAAAGAGAAGAAAAATTATGAGAATAGCCGTAGTGTTCAATAGTAGTATCAGTAGTAGTAGCAGCAGTAGCAGTAGTAGTAAAATTGTAGCAGCAGCAGTAGTAGTGGTAGTAGTAGTAGTAGTAGTAGTAGTAGTAGTAGTAGTAGTAGTAGTAGTAGTAGCAGTAGCAGTAGTAGAAAAATTATAGCAGTAGTAGTAGTAGTAATAGTAGCACTAGTAGCTATAGTAGTAGCAGGAGCAGCAGCAACAGCAGTAGTAGTAGTAGCAACAGCAGCAGAAGCCGTTGTAGTAGTAGTAGTAGTAGTAGTAGCAGCAGAAGTAGTAGTAGTAGTAGTAGTAGTAGTAGTAGTAGTAGTTGTAGTAGTAGTAGTAGTAGTAGTAGTAGTAGTAGTAGTAGTAGTAGTAGTAGGAGTAACAGCAGTAGTAGTAGTATTAGCAGTAGTAGTAATAGCTGTCGTAGAAATAGAAATAGTAGTAGTAGTAGTTGTTGTAGTAGTAGTAGTAGTTGTTGTAGTAGTAGTAGTAGTAGTAGTAGTAGTAGTAGTAGTAGTAGTAGTAGTAGTACTATTAGTAGTAAAGTAGTAGTAGTAAAGTAGTAGTTGAAGTGGTGGTGGTAGTAGCAG